>CM030189.1:2209510-2252010 GCA_017639675.1 Aplochiton taeniatus
GTCTTCCCCAGTGAGAGACCTCTCTGTAATCACACGTGTGTCATGGCTGAGCTTGCGCCGCCGAGCGTCTGTGACAGCTAGCAGAGAACCTCCAGCCGGACTTCCCCTGTCGCCAGGGGCACTGGAGGAAGGAGAGGAGGAGGAGGATGGAAGGATGGGAAGACTGGGAAGGAGGAGAGGAGGATGGATGGAAGGAAAGAGTGGGAAGGGGGAGAGGAGGATGGATGGAAGGAAAGGGTGGGAAGGAGGAGAGGAGGATGGATGGATGGAAGGAAAGGGTGGGAAGGAGTGATTAAGTGGACGAGGAGGAGGCAGAGGAGGCAGGAAAGGACTTACTAGAGGATGAAGAGGAGGGAGGAAAGGACTTACTAGAGGATGAAGAGGAGGGAGGAGAGACGGGAGAGGGAGATAAAGGACGGGAAGACAGAAAGAGGAAAAAGGTTGAGGTGTCGGGGGGGTTACAACTTAACAAGAAGGGGAAAAGGGGGGCAACAAATAAATGGAAAAGTAGATTTTAAGTGACTTGAAGTGGAAGGGAGGAGAGGGGGAGGTCCTATCCCTGATGTGAGTGATGAGTGTTTACCCCCCGAGGCGAGAAAGCGGCATTTAGAAGGTCAGAGCAAGACAGAAGAGCTGCCAACACAGAGCACTGCCGATGCTGCTACATTTACTGCTGTATTACTATTACTGCTACTGCTACTACTATTACTGCTGTTACTATTACTGCTAGTACTACTACTACTACTACTACTACTATTACTATTACTGCTACTGCTACTACTACTATTACTACTACTACTACTACTACTATTACTGCTACTACTACTACTATTACTAATACTGCTACTGCTACTAATATTACTACTACTAGTACTACTACTACTACTATTACTGCTACTACTATTACTATTACTGCTACTACTACTACTATTACTATTACTAGAACTACTACTATTACTATTACTATTACTGCTACTGCTACTACTATTACTATTACTACTACTACTACTATTACTATTACTATTACTGCTACTGCTACTGCTACTACTATTACTATTACTAGTACTACTAATATTACTACTACTACTACTACTATTACTGCTACTGCTACTGTCTCACACTTCCTGTGGCAATCAAACTGCAGTCATGTCAAGGCAAGTCGTAAGTTGCCCACAGGAAGAATGCAGTCCCTTTGGGTAATGATGATGCTACTAATGCATATCAATTCAGCTAATAGGAATATCGATTTGTAATATACCTTTATCTTTTGGGGAATCATAGTATCATTTTATTTAATAGGGGTATTTTGTCAACCAATAACATTAAAGTCCCCCTCCAGTGAAAGTCTAGTTTTTTTAAGTGGTTAACATGTCCTTGTGGTGTTTTTTGTGCTACAAGACATATCAGGAAAAAAACAAGCAGCCAACACCATGGCCGAGCATTTCTGCTTTGAAACTGCAGAGCACCAAGGACGGGCGAGTTCAGACAAGCCAGATTTGTGACGTCACAATTCTTTATGTTACCAATCCCGTTCATGGGCAGGGTTATGTTTGAGCAGAGCCAATGGTGAGCAAGTATGCGCAGCGGCAGAAGAGGGGGTGGGGGCTGGGCGGGGATTCATATCGACAGGGCATCTCAGATTTAGGAATTATGGGGATTTTGAGGCAATTGAACGTATTTTGCAAAAAACATAACTGACATAATTTATACATTTAAGCAGAATATTTTAAATGTTTTACAGAATGACTGGAGGGGGACTTTAATATTGGATTGAGTCTGATATATTTGTCAAGTAATAATACACACCACAGCATACACTGAGATATACTGTATGTGGAAGGTTAAAAGATATCAATCTTAATAATGGCTCCTCCCCGTTTCCCTTTGTGGTTTTCCGTGCCCGACTCCAAAGATGGCTCTTTTCTTACCGGGGAGTATTTTTAACACAAGTTGAAGGAAGCCTGACATCGGGATCTCTAGGGGATTGAAACATCGCTCTGTACAATAAACTACGAGGGAGTATGACTGCAGTGAGCAGACTGTTCTCCAGGGAGATCTTATATAAGGCCTCACACACACAGAGACAGAAGTAGCTCTCTGTACAGCGCCTTGTAAACGCTGAAGCCCCCCCCCACCCCCCCGCGTATTCCCTCTTTGTTTTTATAAATCGATCTTCTCGCTGGAGAAGCTCTGGAGACTGTCAACCTGTCTTCCTGACACCAGAGACCTGCTTGTATACCTAGCGTGTGTGTGATTGAAGGATGGAAAGAGAGAGGAAGAGAGAGAGAGAGAGAGAGAGAGTGATGGAAATTGAAAAGATGAGAGAGGGTAGGACAAAGAGAGAAAGCGAGGGGGTTTTAGAGCAGGAAACATGTATGTGCATACAGAAAAGTCATTCTATGTGTGTGTGTGTGTGTGTGTGTTTGAGTGAGTGTGTCCTTGTTCTGGTGTGTTTTATCTGTCTTCACTGTTCCAATTACAGGTCGTCTGAAAAAGAAACTGGTCCCAATTACTGTGTTCCGTGCAAGGTTGGTCCACGTCTGGAAGCCCCAGGGAGGCAAAACGAGCGCTCCCTGTCCTGCAGGCCTCTGAAGCTAGCCTCGACACTGCTGTCACGTCAAACATTTGAAAAGAAAAAGGCAAAAGACAAGGAAAACTAGGCACATGAAAAGAAAAGTCATGCAATACAGATAGAAAACATGTTTGATGTGTGTAGTTGTTCCATGTCTGAGTGGTGGCTGTATGCAGACAGACAGACAGACAGACAGACAGACAGACAGACAGACAGGGAAAACGACAGACAGAAAGATAGACAGGCAGACAGACAGGGAAACAGACATACAGACAGACAGACAGACAGACAGACAGACAGACAGACAGACAGACAGACAGACAGACAGACAGACAGACAGACAGACAGACAGACAGACAGACGGACAGGGAAACAGACAGACTGTCTCTGTCTCTTCCACTGGGGTTTTATATTTAGCCAACCCACCTCTCCAAAGGAAGCTCTATTTCACAATCTCAACATGTCTGCTAGCTGTCAGCCAGCTAACCTAACGAGCTGCTGCGGCTCCTTTTTTTCTTCTTCAGCAAAGCCCTGTCTCTGACCTGATGGGATTGTTCGTTTTGGGGGCAATATTTGACGAGTGGATTCTCCTTTTTGTTGGTAAATAAAACCAACATGAGAATTGGGAAATATTCCACGAGTCTATGCATTTTTTTTTCAAGGCAGACTTTAAATGTGTTTTCCAACTGCCCATTCAAACACCAACCTGAGATCTAGACGTACGCCCCACTCCTGATCAACCCGCCACACACATTTGTAATATTCGATTTAGGAATTTTAGATGAGCAGCATTGCACTGCCACAATATGATTATCTATATGTATAATGTCAATGTATTATAAATGACAAGCAGTACAGCCATAGACTTATTTAAAATTGTATTGTTTATAGATAGCTAACAGTGGCACTGCGGAATAAAAATGCGTCTGAGAGCAAAGAACTACAACAACCGTGGCTAACTAATCTGTTGTCAAAGCAACTGTAGAATGTAGCTATTTTGAATAGAATAGAATTTCGTCCTCTCCTTGTCTATCCTGGAAAGGACGCAAACTAATAAATACCAAATCCTCTCTCAAACCAGCCTATTGGATAATCCTCAATTTCCCAGAAAACTTTTGTTTTGTTAGTTGAACTGCCAATGTTAGCATGAGCTAACCATCTGCATTAAAACTGCCCCCTCTATTCCACGTCCTCAACTGCCAAATTTCTGCCCCGGCACCCTGCCAATGTGGCCTTCCTCTCATGCTTAATCCATTGTAATCTGGTGATAGTTTTTCAGTGGAGAATTTACTGACAGTTGTTTAATAGTTGCTCTGACATGTGGAACATTGTTCAATTTGAAATTAGTCGTTAATAGGATTGACAGATGGCGTTGTTTTCCTTAAGCAGGAACATCATTTAACAACGACAGGAAATATAGTGGTTACCAAGCGCGGAGATGAAGAGGGGTTAACACATTTATAAAACATGTAACACTCAATTACTTTTGAAAGGTCTGGGTAACCAAGCAGTTGCTTAGCTACAAGAAGTTGACTGTGTGCAAGTCAACGAGAGTTAATATGAGAATTCAAAGACTTCAGATTTCCTCAAAATCACCAGAAATGTATTGTTTGACTTTCGAATGAAATATTTTCAACAAAGTACTGTCGTTTCAAGAATCTTATATGCATATGTTTGGGGCAGAGACCTACCATGTTTAGAACACTTAGCATGAATAAGAGACCTAGCATGCATAGAGCATTCCCTACACATCCATTGTTTATAGGAGCTGAAGTACTTTCAACCTGTATTTACATTTTGAAAGTAGAGTACCCTGCAGTGTCATTTCAATATGCCATAAGATCGGTGTTGCCATGACTTCCAGCTCTGTGTACATTCCCTGGATGTTTCTTTAAACCGTTTTAGCGTTTGGAAGATTATTAGAAGTTCCTCGGTCAAGCATGAGCGAATTAAATCATTCTGCGTCATCACGTCGCTAAAGGTTGTGTTTTTAATTCCCTTTAAGCTGTCCACGAGTCCGCCTAATGGGTAGTTAATCAAAGCCAAACCACATTATTTGAGATGGAACATTGCTTAACTATTTGGGTGCCTGTCTATGACATGTGACTGCTCACAGCTAAAACACACCAAACACATTTTGTTGCAGGCATACTCATATGTATAGTGTATATAGACATAATTCAGGTTGGTTATTAATCTCATCCATTGCACAGGCAGTGTAAGCTTTTACAGAATGCATGTGACTGCTTTCAGCTGCAGCTTTGATTCAAACATTGTGTTTGTCAAACATTGTGTTTGTTGGTAAGTCGGACATTTGGAAACGCACTTACTTATCTTACGTATTTGCAATATTTTTGCATATATCTAATAAAGTACTGCATATTTCAAAATTGGTGATAGACCATGACAAAGAAAAACAAATGAACCCACACATGAGAAGATGGCCTACATAAAGGATACAGTGCCTTATGTTACATTTTAAAATATAATAACTAGACATAGAGAGTGTATCTTGGCAACACAACCATAAAAGCTTTACTTCAATGATAAAAAGAAGTGTTTGAACCTAAATAGAACATATCTCCAGTGAGTGTGTGTGTGTGTGTGTGTGTGTGTGTGTGTGTGTGTGTGTGTGCTTGCGTGCGTGCGTGTGCTTGCGTGCTTGCGTGTGTGTTGCTGACGGCTTTTAGCAGCTGGTTTCTGCTCACACAGTCCCTGCAGCCCTCTATGTAAGCTCCTTGGGTAGTATGGATTACCTTGGCACCTGTATGTAGGTCAGCTCTCTGTACTGTAGACCACTCCATCCCACATGGCAGCAGCAGCAGCAGTATCTGTTAACGAGTATGCACACAGCACCGCAAAACTGCTGCAGCTTCTGATACCAAGGACACGGAGATGCGTGTTGAAACTCCATCAGTAGCAGCTACGCTTCGGAAATCGTTGATGTAATTTATTATGAAAGTCATATACTTTAAATTTATATATATATATATGTACTTTAGGAACTGGGTTTCTGGTGTTGTAAACAGCAAAGGATTTATTCATTGTGTTTTTGTTGATCAAATTGCAGCGTTGAGGTACCCTCGTGCTCTGCAAGGTCGTCACGGTAATTTAATGAGGAGCGGAGCGGAAGGGGGAACTCAACAATGTCACTTTGTTGCTGTGGCAACAGATGCAACAGTAGATTGCTCTGGCACTCACCCTGAAACAGGATGTCTTTGATACCTGTGTGGCCTGACTCCAGTCGTTCGCAGGCAAAGAGAGTCTGTTGGTTACAGTGGAGTGAAGCACACACAGACAGACACACTGGCTAGGAGTCTGTAGGCTACAGTGGAGTGAAATGAACACAGACAGACACACTGGCTAGGAGTCTGTAGGGTACAGTGGAATGAAATACACACAGACAGACACACTGGCTAGGAGTCTGTAGGGTACAGTGGAGTGAAATGCACAGAGACAGACACTGGCTAGGAGTCTGTAGGGTACAGTGGAATGAAATACACACAGACAGACACACTGGCTAGGGGTCTGTAGGCTACAGTGGAGTGAAATGCACAGAGACAGACACACTGGCTAGGAGTCTGTAGGGTACAGTAGAGTGATTCACATACTTTACAGACACTCACCTTGGCTAGAGTCTGTAGGCTACAGTGAATCATGTACTTTACAGGGACTCACATTGGCTAGAGTCTGTAGGCTAAAGTGAATCACATACTTTGCAGAGACTCACCTTGCCTAGAGCCTGAAGGCTACAGTGAATGATGTACTTTACAGAGACTCACCTTGGCTAGAGTCTGTAGGCTAAATTGAATCATGTACTTTACAGAGACTCACCTTGGGTAGAGTCTGTAGACTACAGTAAATCATATGATTTCCACATTCACCTTGGCTAGAGTCTGTAGGCTAAAGTGTGAATGTTATATTAACATTATGTATTTCTTGCTGTCTGAAGAATGAGAAGTTTTGGTAAATTGGAGACTCTAGTTGGTATTCATGCTAAGGCTACCGGGAGTCGTGATCTGGGGTATTAGACTATTTGACTGTAAAGTATTCTAATTTAAAGTATGCCAATTCAGTGTGGTTATTACATACTGTAGTTGAATATTTGACTGTAAAATATGCTCATTTAAAGATAAGTATGCTAATTGAATGTTGTTATTACATTCTGTTGTTGCGTTATAGGTTTGAAGTTATTACAATGCAATGTCCCCTCAAGTTTACTCTTTTACATTTCAATACGAAGGTTGAGGCTTATCTTCTTTTATAATTGTTAAGTACAATCATTTCCGTAGCACTAATTAATTAACAGACCAGATCTTGATAGTAGAATTGATTCACTTAGTGTTTTAATTATTTCCCATGCTTTCTTTGTCTTTTTAAATGAACTGTCTAAATAATGACACTGCACAATTCGGACTGTGGCAAATCTCTGCTTGCTATTCCTGCATTTCTTCCTCTTTCCGTCTGTCATAGATATAATCTCGCTCATTTGAAACATTTCCAGTCATACTGGCAGGATGTCAATTGGGAATGGGTCTGTTGCCAATGGTCCATTTTGTAGCCCGAAGTCAAGCTATTTAGTAGGACGGGCCTTCTGTTATGATACTCATTTAGGACTGGAGGGGACGCAGGGAAAGTGGATTGGGGAGGTCGTAGCTGAACATTTCAGAATAGAGGGGTGGAGGAAGGAAGAGAGGAGAAGAATAGAGAGGGTAGTAGAAGGAGGAGGAGAAGAAAATAGAGGGTAGTACAAGGAGAAGAAGAGTGTTGATGAAAGAGAAAATGAGCAAGAAGTGGGAGACCAACAAACTGCTCTGATTAGGCTAAGGAAGCTATAAGGACCGGTTGGTTTGGAATGAGGCCCAGTGAGGAAACCAAACCTTCTGTCCCCTTGTTAGTTTGGAATTGATCCACTGTGGAACTGGATCCTTCTGTCCTCTATTTAGAGACAGAAAACCTTCAGGAGTGTCCCATCTTTTTGGAATCGGATTAACACTGTCCCTGCCATAGAGATAGAACTATCTCTATGCATAGAACCATAGAGATAGAACATTAGAGAGAACTATCTCTATACATAGAACCATAGAGATAGAACACTCGAGATAGAACTGTCTCTATGCATAGAACCATAGAGATAGAACACTAGAGATAGAACTGTCTCTGTGCATAGAACCATAGAGATAGAACAATGGAGATTAAACTATCTCTAGGCATAGAACCATAGAGATAGGACTAGAGGGGGCATGTGATGCAATAGACCTATCCTACAATGTCCAAATTTGGCAGCCATCTTGCCTGGGTATTGTTCTAAAGCTGGGTATAATTTATTTTTTTATGATTTATTTATTTATACAGCGTTGACTGACTGAGACTACGTCTCATTTGCAGCAGTGACCTGTTTACATGTCACGCGATCCAAAATCAAAATAAAACCACTAAAGAGAATAAAACATTTCAAATAAGATCATCATCAAGTCTCCTGTGGGTTTTGGGCTGCTTCAGAGTAGTGGCGGGAGGCCACTCATCCCAGCTTGGGTGGAGGTCAGGTCGACTTTTTGCCGGCGAGACTTTGGGCAGGTGCCAGTCCCTTCCCCTGGCGAGTGGCCCTCACCAACAGCACAAACAATGCCCTTTGGATCTAACAAGCTCAAGCCAAGGAGTCCAGTAGAAGAGAAGGGCGTTAGCCAGCTAGGTGCGTTTTGATTGCCAAGAGTATGTTCGCCTCCGCTTTATACTGACGGAAAGTGGAAAGTGGTCGGCGTCGGTTTTGTCCATTTGGTTGAGCAATTTGGCACTCTACATGATACAACCATAGTTGCTGTCCATAGGCTTTCATTCATTCTGCAGGAAGACTGTGCCCAGGTAAGATGGCGGAGCATTTCAACCACAAAGGATGATGTCTCCTCCAGTGCTCTGTCTCAGTGGTCACTGCCACAGATCCAAACATATGTCTTTCAAAGTCATAATTGAAAAAACACCATCATTTTATCAAAAATATAAATACATACTGTCTGTGAGAAGTAGAGCACAATAATAAAAGGTTGAGATCCATTTCCCTTTGTCCTGGGAACTAAGCCGATGATTCAAACTTTGCCAGAATGATTCCTCGCTAGGTATTAATTAGCATGGCCCTTGAGCCTTTGGCTGCCAGCTAGGGAGCATATCTTGCAAGGAAAGCTGCCACACGCCAAGCTACATACTGCTAATGCTTTTCTCCATTTGGCTCAGGGTCTTCACGCTAATTACCAAACTCCTCTTTGGGGAGGAAAGAAAGAACAGGGAAAAAAAGTGAGAACACTGCTTTATTCTTGACTTCTGGTGACTGCTGTAGGTTCTCGTTATCATTTGGGATAAGAGTTTTTAAATGGATATGTACGATAAGAATAAAAAGCCTCGTCGAATTGAAGCCGTCGCTAAATATGGATGGCGGCCTTCTAATCTCTGCCTCTGGGTGTGCGTATTCAACCGGAGAGCCCGGCTGTTGTACAAACGAGTCGCTGCGGCGCGAGCGAGCGGAGAGATAGGAGTGCCAGAGATCTATGGCAGCTTTCACAGGTAGCACGGAAGCATCAAAGTGACGAAGAGAAGCGAGCTCTGGGTTTTCCCTTCAGGTTTTGGGAATGAGAAAGGAGTCCCACAAGTAACGGATCAAATAGGCCTCTGATGGTAGTCGACAGAAAGACGACGTTTTGGTTACAACATGAATGCTGCTGGTGCGGCATTTGACTTCTTATTAATTTGATTTGCGCTTCTACAGACAGTGTGCCGCCCATGTTATGTGTACTGGATACAACTTGGTAGTGTTGCTGAAAACGCTGCGATTTTCATAAATTGTTGATTGATCAATGATCGATTATTTGTTTGATTCACCGATAAGTTCCTTAATTGGTTGATCCATTAATTCATTCAGCTGTGCACTTGTAAGCTATATCTTTATTTGGTGTCCTTTGTCTAGTTTCCGTCCATGGTAATGTATACAGTGTCTAAATTTGACTTGACTTGACTTTGACATTGTCCACTGTCCACGGTGTTGTCCCTAACTGTAAGCTGAGGGCTGATGCCACCATGGGTCTGTCTGTTCAGCCACTCAGAGAAAAACGGCCAATTTCATACTGGTCTGCCTTGGAGCCATAGAGGGAGGCAAAGGAATAGAAGAGAGAGGGAGGCAAAGAGAAAGAGAGAGAGAGAGAGAGAGAGAGAGAGAGAGAGAGAGAGAGAGAGAGAGAGAGAGAGAGAGAGGGAAAAGGAAAAGGGCCGTAAGGCGGAGAGAAAGAGATATTAAAACAGATGTGGGGGGCAGTAGTCCTAGAGGGGCTCAAGAGATAGTGGAACCTATTCAGTGGCTAGAGAGAGAGAGAGAGAGAGAGAGAGAGAGAGAGAGAGAGAAACAGAGAAGTGTCCAGGGCAGGTGAAACATCAGGGGAGGAGTGCTTTGCTATCATCCGCCTCATTATTATTCCCCCTCTTTCTTTCTTTCTTTCTTTCTTTCTTTCTTTCTTTCTTTCTTTCTTTCTTTCTTTCTTTCTTTCTTTCTTTCTTTCTCTCTTTCTTTCTTTCTTTCGTTCTTTCTTTCTCCCTCTGCTCTCCCTACGTCAGCGAGGAGCAGGCCGTGGAGGCGGCGCTGCCGGTGTGTCAATCTACGTTGTCTCCCCCCTCTATCTGGGAATCTGGGGCATGCAAATGCACTGGCTTCATGCTGATTCCAGCATCGTCTGAGCATTCAATTTGCAAAGGCTTTGCAGATAGACGATGTTACAGTGTTCTATCTCAGGCCTTGGAAGGAGCTGTCTAGACTGTGCCGTGCCAGCACTCTGCTTTTTATTTCAAATAGTTTGACTGAGAATGGCAATTGTTTGAATGTCTGTCATGGTGTTATTAATATATCTGTTTCAGTGTCTCTATTGTTGCGAGCCCTGCAGTGATTTATGAACCCCGTTTCAATCTGACATTTTTATAATGGTTGTTTTTTGGATACATTTTTCATGGTACTCATTTCATGTCATGGCTTTTATTACTTGAGGCTGTCTCTCAGTCAATTCCACTTGTGTGCGTGCCCTATTGGCAAAAGCAATGCCTTGTTAATTAACTTGTTTTAAGAAGGAAAGAGTGAACATTAATAATATTCTTTTAAATGTAGTCTATCCACTCGAGTATTATATTTCTTACAGATGACGGTTCCTAGTTTTTCCACTGGAAAAAAAAAAGGAATTACAATCTATTTGCAAGGCTAACCGTTTGACTGGAAAGCTATGAGGGATAGCTTAACCTGAGGGTTCTTGAGGTAGAACTCATTGGCGCTAAGCTATTCCCCATAGCTTTCCAGTCAAACGGTTAGCATTATAGCTAAAAGGGAGAATATAATCATTGAGAAAACATCCCAAAAGCATGTCAAGACCATCTGAACGAGTTGAGACAACTGGGAGAGACATGGAAATAAGGTTGAACATTCTAAATAGTGAACTATTCCTTTAACTAGTCTTAGCTTGATAGCGTGTAATAGCGATATCTTATCACTATGGTAACTAGCCATATCTTATCAATCTATGGTAACTAGCCATATCTTATCAATCTATGGTAACTAGCCACATCTCATCAATCTATGGTAACTATCCATATCTTATCAATCTATGGTAACTAGCCACATCTTATCAATCTATGGTAACTAGCCAGATCTTATCAATCTATGGTAACTATCCATATCTTATTCATCTACAGTAACTATCCATATCTTATCAATCTATGGTAACTATCCATATCTTATCAATCTATGGTAACTAGCCATATCTTATTAATCTACGGTAGGCCTAACTATCCATATCTTATTCATCTACAGTAACTATCCATATCTTATTCATCTACAGTAACTATCCATATCTTATCAATCTATGGTAACTAGCCATATCTTATTAATCTATGGTAGGCCTAACTATCCATATCTTATTCATCTACAGTAACTATCCATATCTTTTTAATCTATGGTAACTAGCCATATCTTATTCATCTACGATAACTACTGAGTTAGCTCTGCCCTTGGCCTCCCACTGCTTTTGATATTTTTTCATATTGAATTCCAATATTTCCAGTAGCAAGGCAAGGCACTGTGTGTCTTTTGAGAGTACTCAGACATCATCGTAGCTAATTACCTCGGTTTGATAGACTCTGTAATTGAACAATTGTCAAGAGATAATTGGAATCTATTTCCACTCCCACCAGCAGCGTTGAGAGATTTAAGTTTGTTTGCTAATATTTTGTGTGTGTGTGTGTGTGTGTGTGTGTGGGTGTGTGGGTGTGTGTGAGTATGCACTTGGACCATAAAGCGTCCATAAAGTGTGCACACCATAATGAATATGGACTGTTGCGTGTGTGTGTGTGTGTGTGTGTGCGTGTGCGTGTGTGTGTACGCTATGTTTGCAGGTAAAATGCAGTGCTGTTTTTGACAAAAGTTGGAAGAATCAGCCACTCTGTTGTGTTATGCAAATGTATGGTGGTGATTCAGGGAACTTGTAGATTGGGTCACACACATTCTCTCTCTTTCCCTCTCTGCTCCTCTCTCTCTCTTTCTCTCTATTTCTCCATCTTTCTCTCACTCCTTCTTTCTCCGCTCACTTCTTTTTTCTTCTTCTTCTCTCTGTAGATTTATGTCTCCCTTGTGTCCTCCACCTCTCCTTCTTGTGTTTTATTTTCTCTCTTCCTTCAGTCTCCCTCTCTCTCTCTCCCTCTCTCTCTCTCTCTCTCTCTCTCTCTCTCTCTCCGTCTCTCTCTGTCGTGTCCCAATTCTCTGTCTAATTCTCTCCATCTCTCCCCCCCCCCCCCCCCCCCCCCCCCCTCCCCCCTCTCTCTCTCTCTCTCTCCACTTATTTAAATGTGGAACGCCCTCTCCCTCCTCCTCTGGAGATGAAAGGCCTGAGGATGGAGAAGAGGCCAGCTGCAGACGGCAAACAAAAGGAGCTTTCTAATCTTCCTCCCCTCAATCTTTCCCTTTTCCTTCCTCTGCTCTTTTTCTCCTTTTCCTCCTCCTCCCTTTCTTTTTCTTTCCTCTCTATTTATCCCTTTCCCCCCTCCTCTCTCACTCTCCTGGTCATCCCCCTTTCTTTTTGTGCTTCCTCTTCTCCTCTCCTTTTTGCCCTCCACACCACAGAGCGTTTATTAAACTAGGATTGAGCTCAATCCTCTAATGGAGCGCCTCTCACACTCCCCTCATCTCTGACTGACTGACTGGCTGGATGACTGACTGGCTGACTGACTGACTGACTGGCTCAGTGACCGGCTGACTGACTGACTGACTGGATAACTGACTTACTAACTGACTGACTGACTGGCTGGATGACTGACTGACTGGCTGACTGACTGACTGACTGACTGGCTCAGTGACTGACTGACTGACAGGCTGGCTGGCTGGCTGGCTGACTGACTGACTGGTTGACAGGCTGGATGACAGGCTGACTGACTGACTGACTGACTGACTGGATGAATGACTGACTGACTGACTGACTGGCTGACTGGCTGGCTAGATAACTTATTTACTGACTGACTGACTGTCTGACAGACTCACTGGCTAGGCTTTTCAGATTTTTCCCTAGACTCTGGCATATTACTAGGCCTGTAGCACATTATTAAGTGGATATTGTGTGCTTGTTGGGAGTTTTGAATAAGTGACCATGTATTTTGAAATTGCACAACAGGCTGTCATTGTTGATGACGGCTGTTTCCTGTGGGTTTGGATTCTTCACAGCACCAGTTAAGCCCCCTAATTGCTGTGCCTTTTTCATAAATTATGTTTGTGTGAACGTGAATGTGCCGGTGTGTGTGTGTGTGTGTGTGTGTGTGTGTGTGTGTGTGTGTGTGTGTGTGTGTGTATTTTATGTGGAAGCTGAAGGGGAATCACATCCCCGCGTCTGTTCTGATAACTGGAGATAAACATCAACTGGGAGAGACCGGAGCTTACCCTGTGTGTGTGTGTGTGTGTGTGTGTGTGTGTGTGTGTGTGTGTGTGTGTGTGTGTGTGTGATTGCGTGCGTGCGTGCATGCGTGCGCGGGTGTAGCATTAATGAATGCATGGAGCAGAGCGGAGGCAAACATTCGGCTTCCTCCGGTTTGGTTTTAGTAGTAAATGAAGTAGGCGGCGTGGCGCTGCTGAGCCGAGGCTCGGCCAGGCTGACTCACGTAACGAGCGGCCCGCTGAGGTTGACGGAGGACAGGCGCACGGAGGCAAACGAGCCCACTAGGGATCCGCCGTCACAGCGGAGGAGAAAAAAAAACTGGAAACCTAGATAAACAACTACATAGGAAAACACTCAGGAAAATCAATATTTGACATATTTTTTACATGATATTAAAAAGGGAAATGCGTGTTTGATGTGTTTGCCACGCCTTTTTAACAGCAGTTCCCAACGTGGTAACACGCAATAAATCAAACGCACCTGGTCTCTTTTTTTTTCTTTCTGTAAATTTAATATTTTACTGTGTTTTGCTGCCAGGACTGTAAAATAAGATGTCACCAAACCCGTCCAACCGTTTGGAGACCACATCAGCATTCACAAACCCTCAACATCTTCTCTACAGAAACAGATTTAATAGTTTTCGATCATGGCCTAAAGTGGATAAACAAATAACTGCGTTCATAAAAAAATATTTCAAAATCGATAAGTATTGCTGATTCAATACAACATTAGCCCCTTCATAATTGATGTAGCCTCGTTGGCTAGTCGTGTAACGCTCGGTTAATATACGAGCTGAACTTGCCTGTTTGACACGACGTCCACAGATGGAGCATAACTGTTAAGCTTATGGCAATGAAAGTTATTCTTGATAACGACGGTCCTCCCTCTGTGCTGTTTATAAAACGGATAAACATATACGACTTCTAAATTGTCCTTGATTAAATGTAACAGATTGAGATTGAGGGATGCTAACTTTAATCATAGCCGCAGCCTGAGTGTCAGTGGTTGCTATGGGGAAGCTTACAAACTGTGGACCGTGTTATCTATAGATAAATGTGTTTTCACATCAGTAGTTGGTCTATAGCCAGCCACATCTTTTCTATATCGCTGTTCCAGCACGGTCGCTGTTCACTGTTGAGTGTCTTTAATTTTCAGTGCTAGGGCTGTACTCTGTTAGCTAAATGAAGACCAGGTAAGTGACCAGGAGTCAAAGCACCTTGTGGCTCCATCTCTTGTGGACCCTGCCCGTCCTGTAGTCTGGTAACGGGTGTTGTTTACATATAGACAGCCACACACAGTGGGTTTCTTTTTTGCGTGGGGGGAGTGTATTACCTGTGAAGTCAAAAGTCTCCGTGTGTGTGTGTGTGTGTGTGTGTGTGTGTGCGTGTGCGTGTGCGTGTTTGTGTGCGTGTGTGTACGTGTGCGGAAGTATAAAACAGTATTGTCTACTATTCTGTTTCTGTTCCCAGAAGTCCCAGATGTCCTACTCTTTCTCTTTTTGATATAAACGTGTTGCCCTCACCCTTCTCTCTTCAGTACCGTCGTCCTTTTTGCCCTGTCCTCAGTTTAGACTTAGAGGTATTAAGTCGCATGCCGTTCGTATCCATGACTACAGACACTGCCCTTTAGCTTCACAGAGCAGCAAATTGCTAAGTGACTCACAACGCTTTGATTTGGTACAGAAAAGTGTGTTCAAAATGCCTGCACTTTACTGCTATTTTGCACTTATCTGCTTAGATGCCAAACTGCATTTTGCTGCCTCTGTTCGGTACCCTGGGCAAGGACAATACAGTTGAATCTAATCCAATCTAATTTAATCTGATCTAATGTAATCTAATCAAAAACCAACTACTTTGTAAATACATTCCAATTCTGTTTGATGTATTCAGCTTTAAAATAAATTTAAAATCAGAACTTTTCACTTCAGTTTAGTACAGTCTGGTGTAGCTTAGTTCAGTTCAGTCCAGTTCAGAATACTTCAGTATAGTCCAGTCCAGTATAGTATAGGTCAGCCCAGTTCAGTTCAGTTCAGTTCAGTTCAGTTTAGTCTAGTTTGGGATACTTCAATACAGTTCAGTCCAGTAGAGTTCAGTTCAGTTCAGCACAGGATAGTTCAGTCCAGTTGAGTTCAGTTGAGTTCAGTTCAGTTCAGTTCTGTGTACAGTTCAGTTCAATTCAGTCCAGTTCGGGATACTTCAATATAGTTCAGTCCAGTAGAGTTCAGTACAGTATAATTCAGTTCAGTTCAGTTCTGTGTACAGTTCCGTTCAGCACACCTCAGGTCAGTGGGTTGTGTGTGCCACCATGGTTTGTTGCCTTGTCCTGGTTTTGTCTTTCCTGTAACTGATCCGTCCTGGTCTGTGAAAGGCTACCCTCCTCTCCTTCCAGCCCCACAACAACGTGTCTGTCCCTGGCCTTGCGATGCCCTCCTCTGTCCTGTTCGTTCCGGACCTTTCATTCGGTCCTGGAGCTCATATTTCGACGAAGCAAGCTGTGGAGAGGTGAAAGAGTATCCCGTGCTATTGATTCAGCCCGAGGTCAGTCCAGTTCAACGCCATTTAGTCCTGTGAGGGCGTGCGACGGTTCAGCTCAGGGTTCCTGAGGCTTGTGGTCTCCTCCCTGGAGAATGTCAGGGGGTTGATTTGACTTGAGTTGACTTGAGTCGAGTGGAGTTGACAAGCTGGGCTAAGCTGGGCTGTGGTGAGTCGGGCTCACCTTGGATCCAGTCGGTTGGGCAGCAGAACAGTGGGTGTCCCCTGGGCCTGGCTGGCTCTGGCTGGACACGTAACGTCCGGTCCCCTGGGTCGGCTGAAAGACTATCCTCCCCTGGCCCTGGATTAGAGGTGAAAACAAGGCAGGCTTTGAAAGGGACGTTTGTTGCCCCTTTGTGTGTGTGTGTGTGTGTGTGTGTGTGTGTGCGGGGGGATAGGGTTAGGGGAGGCTGTGTGTGTGTGCGGGTGGGGGTAGTTCTAGAGATCAGAGATGTGTGTGTGTGTTTGTGTGTGTGTTTGATCTAGAGTCTCTTACTTTTAACCCCTGACTTGCTATTTCAGTCACCTTACTAGTCTGCCTGTCTGCCTGACTGACTAACTGCTTGTCTGTCTAACTGACTAACTGTCTGTCTATTTGCTTGTTTGTCTGTCTGCCTCACTGACTGACTAATGGTCTGCCTGTTTGCCTGCCTGCCTGCCTGCCTGCCTGCCTGCCTGCCTGCCTGCCTGCCTGCCTGCCTGCCTGCCTGCCTGCCTACCTGCCTGCCTGTCTGTCTGTCTGTCTGACTGACTGGTTGCACCCTGATCATAGAAACAGAGCAGGTAGTAGGGTTTGAGCCCAGAGCAAGGTCAGTCTGGGCTTTGGGTATAACTACCCCAACTTCACTTACTCATTGTCTGTCGTCAACAGCAACCACCTGGCTGGCTGGCTGTAGGTACATATTTCCAGACTGTAATCATGCGTTGACTTTCAAGTGAGCATTCTGAAATACTTTATTCGTTTATGGTTTTGCTCACAGAGGCTTTGTTCGATTCGCCAAAGATTGTTGTCACTTGGAATCTAACCTGCCTCTTACGTCCATTCACCTGTAGTATATGTACTGATGCACCATGGGTAACCACAAAACACTGTTTGTTTCTGCTGACGTACGGTGTATTGAAACAGCAATGTGAGTCAATGTGTGTTTGTTAAACTAACTAAAAACCTTCAAGGAGAACACACGCTAGATTATACAGCTAGCAGTTATATAAAAATAATTTTTAGGAAATAGAGGGAGGTTTATTTATGAATTATTTTATATTTGTGTGTGTGTGTGTGTGTGTGTGGGGGGGGTAAGATCAAAGGAAAGAACGTAAAAAATAGAACACCATACAATGTTTTTGCATTTTAAGTGACGTTTTTTTATTTAAATATTGAACAAAGCTTGGGACGGTTTCTTTTAATCTTTGGTGATATAATTTCAAATGAATGCCTTTTATCTAGGGGTGGGGGTGGGGGGCTGGTGAAACCCATTTGGCCTGCAGGACCTGTCACAACGGATAACCGGGTGTCCCAACTCCGTTTGGAGGTCGTTATCATGACATGACAATTATTTCATGAAATATGTTCCTATCATGAAGTGACAGTTTTTCACAGCCCTTCTGTTCCCAGTAAATATCTTCCAATCATGACATGACGGTTTTTCACATCCTTTACGCTGCCAGTAAATATGTTTCAATCATGACATGACAGTTTTTCCTCGTATGTTGCCAGTAAATATGTTTAAATTATGACATGACAGTTTTTCCTCTTCTGTTGCCAGTTAATATGTTCCAATCATGACGTGACAGTTTTTCACCTCCCTTCTGCCAATAAAGATGTGTGTGTTTAAACCGCTCCAGCATCAGCTCCAGGCCTGATGCCCAGTGCACAGCCTGTTAACCCGGCTGCTGATAGCCCAATGCTGGGCACAGATCCCTCCTGGAGCCCCCTGTCCAGACCCTGTTGGACCAGACCACTCAGACCACAACATGTGGTGTCCTAGGACAACCAGCCAACAGAAGGGGCACGTGTGTTAATAGTGTGCGTGTGTCTGTATATAGTGTGTGTGTGTGTGTGTGTGTGTGTGTGTGTGTGTGTGTGCGTGCCTGTGTGGGCGTGCAAACTACTGTATGTGTGTGTGTGTGTGTGTGCGTAACATGGCATTGGCGTCAGAGATCTTCCATCCTTTGACGGGATGTATTATCAGGGCTCTGCACTAAAACACCGTCCACTCCTGTCTGGCCAGCCTGGTGCCACTGGCAACCAGAGCCACGGCGCCCGTGCCAAAGCCCCGAGCAGTCCAAAGGGCTCTCTGCCTGCAGCGTTGTTACTATACCAAACTGACAGCTCTACAAAACTATGGCGTGTGAGGAGGGAGAATTCTGGACCAGCGTGGCACTGCTTTGGTCAGTACAGTGGAAACAGGACTTAATCTGGACCAGCGTGGTACTGCTTTGGTCAGTACAGTGGAAACAGGACTTCATCTGGACCAGCGTGGTACTGCTTTGGTCAGTACAGTGGAAACAGGACTTAATCTGGACCAGCGTGGTACTGATTTGGTCAGTACAATAGAAACAGGACTTAATCTGGAATTGTGTGACATGTTCCTATAGAAACCATTGAAACCACAGGAACCATTGAAACCATAGAAACCACAGAAACCATTGAAACCATTGAAACCATAAAAAACACAGAATCCATTGAAACCATTGAAACCATAGGAAACCTAGGAACCATAGCAACCATAGTTGGTGCGGTCTCCTCAAGGCACGGAATGTGGCAATAGGAAATAACAAACGATAAAAACGTCACACAAGATTTAATGATAAAAAGTATACAAAATAAATTCTTATAATATATATTTTTTAAAGGACATCATTATTTTCCCAGCAATTTGAATCTGTTTTAGATGTCAAACGTATACATCCCTAATATCACTCTAATTACATAAGCCAAGCACAAACAGATTTTTTCGGTTAGCCAAATATATAATCCGCTTTATGACCACATGTCTAAAACACTGTGGAGTCCGTTCACCTGCACATGTACTTTTCAAACAGCAGGGGTCGGCTGAGGAGTTTCTAAGGGGCTGTGGGGGACAGATTGGTACCCAGCTCTGCCAGGGCCCTGGGGGGCGGGACAAGGTCTGTTTGGACCAATGGCAAACAAACAGGAAGTGTCCGTCTTGTGTTTTTGGCTGGCTCTGCGTCCCATATGGTGACAGCCCAACCGATTGGAGTGCGCTGCCTAACCGAAGCCTGTGATTGGTCTGTTGGCTGTGGCTACTGACAGACCAGACCCAGATCAAGCTGTAGACTGTCAGAGGACACAGAACATGCTGTGGACTGCCTGGGGAGACTACACACTCTCTCTCTCTCTCTCTCTCTCTCTCTCTCTCTCTCTCTCTCTCTCTCTCTCTCTCTCTCTCTCTCTCTCTCTCTCTCTCTCTCTCTCTCTCTCTCTCTCTGTGTGTGTGTGTGTGTGTGTGTGTGTTTGCAGGGGTCCGTTTGGGGTCAAGCTGGAGCTGCAGCCTTAATTCTCTGACAGTTAGACACTAGAGATGATTGGACTGCTCTCTCATATCCTCTGTGTGTGTGTGTGTGTGTGTGTGTGTGTGTGTGTGTGTGTGTGTGTGTAATCTCCCACAGCTCCAAATGTAGACAACATGAACACACACACACAGACACACATGCACGCCCAGATGTCAATACATACTAGGCTCACCGCAGAGTCACAGACGCAAGCATGCACAGACTTTATGGACCACTTATAATGATACAAGAACACACACACACACACACACATCTGGCTCACGTGTCCATAGACTGAATGCATGAATGCATGAATGCAGGCACCATCTTTAATCCTGCATTGACACACACACACATGCTTGCCCATATTGGTCCATGTTCACCAAGGAGTACACATCATTTATGCTCCACATGCATATTGACACTCACACACACACACACACACACACACACACACACACACACAGCTTACTCAAACATGGACAACACACACACACACACACACACACACACACACACACACACACACACACGCTTGCCCAGATGTTCATGCATGTGCCCAACGAACACAATGTTCCATATCCATTATGGCATGCACACACACACACACACACAACACACACACACACACACACACACACACACACACAGACACACACACAGACACACACACACACACACACACACACACACAGACGGCCACAAACACAGCCACACAACGGACCATATTCATTATGGTGTGCACACTTTATGGACGCTTTATGGTCCAAGTGCATAATCACACAATCACACACACCCACACACCCACACTCACACACACACACACACACAAACTCATAATGGATGAATCAGACTGAATAGATCAAATCATTAGGTGCCTGACGGAGAATTGCCACTTAGACCCCCCAGTCAGAGTGTATAGACACACACACACAGACTAAACGGAAGGACAACCACCCAGGAGAGGGCGGGAGGGAGGGAGGGAGAAGGGGGCTAGGGAGGGAGGATGAGAGAGGGGGGGGGGGGTGGTGCTAGGGAGGGAGAGAAAGAGAGGCAGGGAGGGAGCGAAGGAGAGAAAGACGCAGAGAGAGAGAGAAAGAGAGAAGGAAGAGAGAGGAGGGGAGAGAGAGAGAGAGGGAGAGAGAGGGAGGAAGAAAAAGGACTGGTGAGGTTAGAGAAGGCAGGGTAATGTTTCAAACATCATGAAAGCACTTATTGTCACGGACGCAGAGGAAAGAAAGAAGGAGAGAGGGAAGAGAGAGGGAGAGAGGGAAGAGAGAGGGAGAGAGGGATGCAGAGGGAAGAGAGAGGGACGCAGAGGAAAGAGAGAGGGAGAGAGGGAAGAGAGAGGGAGAGAGGGAAGCAGAGGGAAGAGAGAGGGAGAGAGGGACACAGAGGAAAGAGAGAGGGAGAGAGGGACGCAGAGGAAAGAGAGAGGGAGAGAGACAGAGGAAAGAGAGAGGGAGAAAGGGAAGCAGAGGGAAGAGAGAGGGAAGCAGAGGGAAGAGAGAGGGACACAGAGGAAAGAGAGAGGGAGAAAGGGAAGCAGAGGGAAGAGAGAGGGAGAGAGGGAAGCAGAGGAAAGAGAGAGGGAGAGAGGGAGGCAGAGGAAAGAGAGAGGGAGAAAGGGAAGCAGAGGGAAGAAAGAGGGAGAGAGGGACACAGAGGAAAGAGAGAGGGAAGCGAGAGAGAGAGGGACACAGAGGAAAGAGAGAGGGAGAAAGGGAAGCAGAGGGAAGAGAGAGGGAGAGAGGGAAGCAGAGGAAAGAGAGAGGGAGAGAGGGACACAGAGGAAAGAGAGAGGGAGAAAGGGAAGCAGAGGGAAGAGAGAGGGAGAGAGGGAAGCAGAGGAAAGAGAGAGGGAGAGAGGGACACAGAGGAAAGAGAGAGGGAGAAAGGGAAGCAGAGGGAAGAAAGAGGGAGAGAGGGACACAGAGGAAAGAGAGAGGGAGAAAGGGAAGCAGAGTGAAGAGAGAGGGAAGCGAGAGAGAGAGGGACACAGAGGAAAGAGAGAGGGAGAAAGGGAAGCAGAGGGAAGAGAGAGGGAGAAAGGGAAGCAGAGGGAAGAAAGAGGGAGAGAGGGACACAGAGGAAAGAGAGAGGGAGAGAGGGAAGCAGAGGGAAGAGAGAGGGAGAGAGAGACAGAGGAAAGAGAGGGAGAAAGGGAAGCAGAGGGAAGAAAGAGGGAGAGAGGGACACAGAGGAAAGAGAGAGGGAGAAAGGGAAGCAGAGGGAAGAGAGAGGGAAGCGAGAGAGAGAGGGACACAGAGGAAAGAGAGAGGGAGAAAGGGAAGCAGAGGGAAGAAAGAGGGAGAGAGGGACACAGAGGAAAGAGAGAGGGAGAAAGGGAAGCAGAGGGAGAGAGGGACACAGAGGAAAGAGAGAGGGAGAAAGGGAAGCAGAGGGAAGAGAGAGGGAGAGAGGGACACAGAGGAAAGAGAGAGGGAGAAAGGGAAGCAGAGGGAAGAAAGAGGGAGAGAGGGACACAGAGGAAAGAGAGAGGGAGAAAGGGAAGCAGAGGGAAGAGAGAGGGAGAGAGGGACACAGAGGAAAGAGAGAGGGAGAAAGGGAAGCAGAGGGAAGAGAGAGGGAGAGAGGGACACAGAGGAAAGAGAGAGGGAGAAAGGGAAGCAGAGGGAAGAAAGAGGGAGAGAGGGACACAGAGGAAAGAGAGAGGGAGAAAGGGAAGCAGAGGGAAGAAAGAGGGAGAGAGGGACACAGAGGAAAGAGAGAGGGAGAAAGGGAAGCAGAGGGAAGAGAGAGAGAGAGAGAATGAAAACGGGTGAAAGAGTCTTGACTGACCCCTCCACCCATGTTTGTAACGCGTCTCTCTCCCTCTCTCTCTCTCTCTCTCTTTCTCTTCCTCTCCCTCCCTCTCTCTTTCTTACTCTCTCTCCCTCTCTCCCTCTCTCTTTTACCTCAGATTGCTTTTGCCATTGTCCCGAGGGCTAGACACAGAACTCAATTACCCAGATATCTTTCCAACGTGGCAACCTGTGTTCTGGGGAACGTTGTTATTTCTTTGTAACGTAGACATGGAGAGAAATGTGGTTGACTGTGGTTGCCCTCAAACAGAAGCCCCTCTTCAGAGCCCTGCTCCTCTGACATGGCACTGACCAGTAATACGTGACTTATTGTTATGTTGAGTGATATCGATTTTGTCATAGCCCGTTAATTAAATTATTTATATATTTGGTGTCGATCAGAATAATTGTGTGCACAAAATTGATTCCTTTAAGAGTTTATACCAAAGAATAGGCTCTCTTTTAAAGATATAGTCAATGTTTATTTTGCTTTCTTTGCGTAATGTAATTGTATTCGCAGTGTCTTTGTATTTTTATGTTTGTTATTAGTGAACAAATGCCTCACTGTATGGCTGGTTTCCAAACAAGTGGTATCTTGTATTTGAAGTCAGTCAAAAGTATTTGAGTGTGTGTGTGTGTGTGTGTGTGTGTGTGTGTGTGTGTGTGTGTGTGTGTGTGTGTGTTTGTGTGTGTGTGTGAGTACTGTTGGCGTTTGTGTGCGTACTTATTGAGTCTGCCGTAGTAGTATTTACCTGGCTTGAGTTTACCGTTTCGCAACAGGATAGGATGTCATTCTTCAGGCTCAACCTTCGTTGTCCCTCGTTGGCTAATTCCTAGACCTCAGTACGTGGTAAACATACGTTGGATTTTAGGATATCGCCTCTTAACCCAGAAGCACAATCTCAGAAACTAAAAGACGAATCCAATTATCTTAGACCGTATTGTCTAGATGTACCAAAGAAAATGTCTAAAATATATAATATGTCCTAGATGTTAGACGATTAGGGACAGGATGTGCCGCTGTATTGCTAATGATGGTTGCCTTGGAGATAATGACTGAACAGGGATCAGGGAGTGCTGGTGATTCCTCCAGTCTGTTTCAGCGTTGTTTATCTGTTGCTCACGTTGTTGTCGTTGTTGTTTATCCGTTTTTTGCGTTGTTGCTGTCTTCTAATTATGCTCTCCGTCGCGTGTTCACGCTATTGTTTTTGTTTTCTTTCAGGAGAAAGTTTGGTCTTGTCTCGTTTTCTTTCTCATCTCCTATCTCTGTCTCCGTCCCTCCGACGCTGGCGGCTTAGTTCACTCCGAGCGGCGCGATGCGCTAATAGTTCCCTTAGCCGTCTTCTGAGTGCCCCTCGCCCCATCCGTCCACACGGCCGGTGTGTTTGATTTAAAGTGAAAAGCTCGCTCTCTCGGAGGCCATTTTGCTAATGCTCCCGTAGTGTTTGGAGGGCGGGCTCTAAGCCCCTCTGGAGCCGGCCGTCGCTCACCGCCGTGCAGATAACAACGCCAGCGGCTTTACTCGACGCTTAGATCTGA
Organism: Aplochiton taeniatus; assembly: GCA_017639675.1. NCBI lineage: Eukaryota > Metazoa > Chordata > Actinopteri > Galaxiiformes > Galaxiidae > Aplochiton > Aplochiton taeniatus. The sequence continues at coordinate 2,233,410 of CM030189.1, forward strand.
GCCACGCTCCCTGCGGTCAGATATTGGTTTGTATGAACAAGTGATGTTGTTCATTTAAGGTTTTCAGATAGTCTCCCTTCACAAGCTGCGGTCAGATACTGGTTTGTGTGATGTTGTTAATTTAAGGTTTTCAGCTAGTCTCTCATTGATTGGTCCTCTGCACGAGGCCACGCACATCAATCATACTTTCATTGAACAGGGCTGTGTGTGTGTGTGTGTGTGTGTGTGTGTGTGTGTGTGTGTGTAGAGCACTCTCCTTGCTGGCAGTCTGGAGAAAGTGTCAGAGCAATCCAAACAAGGATGGGTCGTTAGAATGACGGCAAACGGACCCCCCCCCCCCCCCCCCCCCCACACACACACACACGATTGCTATGTATTAGTCATATCCATGTGTCAACACACCATTATGCTCTAGAGTGCTAAGACATCGTCCTTCACCAATGAGATCATTGGCTTGAAAAAGCATTCTATTTGCAGCTGGAGATGGCCGTGTTTTCAGGGACTGTGCGTGTGTGTGTGTGTGCTCTAATCATATACAATATTATTCAGCTCCCTCCTTGTTTGGAAACAAACATTTATTTAGCCACATCTAGTTGCTTTGATGTTTACACTCTCTTTCTCTTTCTGTTTCCCTCTCTCTTTCTCTCTTTTTCTCTCTCTCTATTTCTTTCACTCTTTCTCCCCCTCCATTTCTCTCTCCCTTCTTTCCCTCTTCTTCTTGCTGTCTCGTTCTTTCCATATCTCCATTTTACCGCCCTCTCCATCCCTCCATCTCTCTCTCCATCCCTCCATCCTCTTCCGACTCTTTGTCCATTGCACAATACCCTTTCTCTATCTCTCTCTGTTTTTTGGCCTCTCTCTCCATCACTCTAACCTCCATCTTTTCTCTCTTCTCTCTTTCTTTTTTCTCTCCTTTCTTTTCTCTCCTCTCTTTTCTTCTCTTTCCTTTTCTCTCCTCCCTCTTTTCTTTCCTTTCTTTTCCCTCCTTTCTTTTCTCTCCCTTCTCTTCTCTCTCCCTTCTCTTTTCTCTCCCTTCTCTTCTCCCTCCCTTCTCTTTTCCCTCCCTTCTCTTCTCCCTCCTCTTCTCCCTCCCTTCTCTTCTCCCTCCCTTCTCTTCTCTCTCCCTTCTCTTCTCCCTCCCTTCTCTTCTCTCTCCCTTCTCTTCTCTCTCCCTTCTCTTCTCCCTCCCTTCTCTTCTCCCTCCTTTCTTGTCTCCAGTGGGCCGCCTCCTGATTGAGTTCAGCTCCCAGATGTCGATGGAGCGTGTGCAGAGGGAGAACCCCAGCGTGACGGAGGGCGGTCGCTACGTGCCCCTGGACTGCCGGCCCAAGTGGAAGGTGGCTGTCATCATCCCCTTCCGTCACCGCGACAACCACCTGAAGTACTGGCTGCACTACCTGCACCCCATCCTTCGCCGGCAGAAGATCCACTACGGCATCTACATCATCAACCAGGTGAGGTCCACTGAAAAGAAACGATGACACCGTCACAACCCAACGAAATTCTCTCCAGCTAACTCGCCCGTTGTCGGTTTTTGATTTGTACATTTTTTGCCGTCTCAATTGGCTTTTTAAAGGTCAAAGGGACGCCATTGAATACTGTTTGTGTTCCGGAATTATATGACACCTACAGTATAATTAGTCACAGGCCAGTGTGCATGTACTGGTCAATAAAAACAATTTGGAGCAAAACTAGGTTTTGCGAAAGCGAATCAATGGCTGGTTCAACTTTTACACTTTTAAAGAACATATGTGGAGGGAAATACAGTTCAATGGCTCCCAAGGGCTGTTCATATTATTAGTAATGATTTCCAACAATTGGTTTTGCTGTCAGGTGGGGAAATCACAGCATTCATATCGGTGATGTTCGAGGTTTAACACCCACAGACATTTTATGGTAATACACGCATTCCCTCGTCGTTGAAATGCTAAAACTAAAAGAGATATTACAACAACATTCGTGCATTAATCTAACAGGACATTTTGTAGCCTGGAGTTAGTGAAACGAGAACCAAGGTTTATAAAGTTGAACTTGCAGAAGCACAGGGAAAGCAGGGTGTTTTTCTAGGCGAGAGTCCGTTGGGTTTTCAGAACTCTTCCGTTTGAACCGTTCTGAGAATGCTCCGGGGGGTTCTAGAACGTTCCAAGCGCGCTCGCTGAGGAATCAGCCGGCGTTATGAAGAGCACGGTTTCTTGTTTTTCTCACACAGGGACCAACTGAGGTTCTGTTTTCTCAAAAGACTGACTCGCCATCAAGTACAGCCGCTGGGAAAACAAAAAACTTTGATTGTTCCCTTTTTCATGCTGTTTGGTGGAATATTAAATTATCTAGACAACAGCTTGTGGTTGGGTTATTATAAAAAGAGCGTATGATCTTTTTGACTGGTAGCAAGCCATCTGAAGACTATGACTGGTTCCAAAAAATGATTTTCAGACGGGCCGTTTCTTTTGTTTTCCTGCAACATCGCTCGTTCAGCTGCAATGTTCTTATCTAATCCCACCTGAGCACCATCTTGTCAATAATTTTTCAGGCTTGTTGTGATTTTATAACAGACTGAAATAGCCCCTCAAGCAGCCACTGGGAAATCCTCGAACGCTTTGGGCATTTCCTCTTTCCTCATTCTTCTTCTGTGCCATGTCCTTGTCTTTGGACAGGAAGTGCCATGTAGTCCTCCCACCTCCTCTCTGTGTCTCAGCGATCACAGTGGTGGGTCTTTCCCCATTGGACAGTGCACCTATGAACAGGTGCAGTCAGCGTATGAATCATAATTAACGTGAGGAATGAAACAGCTCGAGGTGTGAGCAGATGGGAGAGGAAAACAAAATGAAATATTTGTACAATACTCGGAACGGCAGCTGTGAGGAATCCATGCTTGTTATTATACTTTGTTTTGTTTGGGGTTTTTACCGAACCTCCACCATTGTTCTGCTTCTCTGGGCTGGTGCAGTCTTGGACTGCAGTGTGTGTGTGTGTGTGTGTGTGTGTGTGTGGGGGGGGGGGACACGACACCGTCCAGAAAAGACAACCAGGCCCTCCCTCCCCCTGCAGTGTTCTCCCTGCCTGGCAGGAACCCAGGAGGGTTTAGACTGCCAGCCATCCTGCAGTGTGATCCCCAGGTGGACCTCAGCTAGACCTGGAGACAGGACAGAGATGGAGAGAGAGATGGAGAGAGAGGGACCGAGAGGGAGAGGGAGAGGGAGAGGGAGAGGGAGAGAGAGAGAGAGAGAGAGGGAGAGAGGGAGCGAGAGAGAGAGAGAGAGAGAGAGAGAGAGAGAGAGAGAGAGAGAGAGAGAGAGAGAGAGAGAGAGAGAGAGAGAGAGAGAGAGGGAGAGAGAGAGAGAGAGAGAGAGAGGGTAAACTTGGGTAAAAAAGAACTGGATACTAGCTAAGAACATGTTTGTGTGAGAGACCTTTTCGAGAAAATGCTTTGGCTGCACGTTTTTTTGGAAGAAAACTCTCTCTTCTATGGAAACATTTTCGTGTAAACCTACATTTATATCATACAGTCTTTTAAACTCCTCAGCCATCTGTAAGCCCTAAAGTGTATTGGCTCGTACCACTTATTGGTGAAATACATATAAATAGCACAGTGTGATCCATGGGTAATCCCTGCTAACCCTAGCAAAACCCACACTGTGTTGAGCCTGCCAAGCATAACAACAACCACTGCCTCCAGAGCTTCCTGTTGACCTTCGAACCCTAGAGACAGAAGTAGTAGAGCAGACCAGCTGGAAGAAAAGAGCCAGAACGTTTGGTTGCGACGGGGATTAATGAGCTGGACACACACACACACACACACACACACACACTGTCTTTCCATTTAGCGTTTATCTGACGGGAGCTGTCCACTTATTATGGGTGCTGAAACCGTACCTTCCTGATGGGTGCATCCTCCACGGGCGCTGTCCAAGGTGCTGAATGGCAAAGGCCTCCATAACCGTGTCATCACAGCTCCAAATGACTGTGGAAATGGGCTCAGTGTCCTATCTACTTTATTTTGGGGGGGATTCCATGTCTAGCCGGCCACCCGGGGATCAGAGAGCAGGCTGTCTTCCTGTTCTTTGTAATTGTTTGGAGGCTGGAGGATGTCAGGCTTTACCGGGCGGGGGCGGCGGGGGGGGTTAAGGCTGGGAGGCAATAACCCGGGATACACCAGACGCACCGCGGGATGATGGCCCATAGCCAGACTGATGGATGCTGCAGAAACTGATGTTTTGGTGGGGAACACAAAAGATTGCTTATTTTGCTTGACTGCTTCGGCCTGCTTTCGCGTCCAGCAACCGTTTCGCGTCCTTGAGCCCAAAGGCGTTCTTTTTTTCCAAATATACATATAAAAAGACGCCATTGATTTCACATTCAACAAAAAACGCTTTGACTTTTTTGGTTCCTCTTGAGTCTTGCTGTTTTCGTCCGCTGAACAGGATTTTTATCAGGCGACTGTGCTACAGATTTAAGCTAGTTTCCTCTGGAGTTTAGGGATGACTAGCATCTACGGTCCAGAGAAGTAGAGAGGACGTTTACCTGGCCTCTTCCTCTTCATCACCTCAGTGTAAATGAAGGTTTTATGTTCGACCAGTTCAAATAGAAACAAGAATAAAAAAAACAAAGACAGAAATAAAGATGAAAAATGGACCTTGAAATAGGATACTGCTCCAGTGAGCACTCACTCTTCCTCCTCCTCCTCCTCCTCATCATCCATCTCCTCCTCATCCTCACTGCTCCCTCTCCTGCCTCCTCTTTCCTCCTCATCTCGGTGTTAGCGGCAAAGTAATCGGGACAGTTTTGTTGACGGTGACCTGCCGTTGGGTGTTTCCCTAAAGCTTAGCGTAGTGTCCCAGGTCACTTGGTGTCGATTGGGATCCGTTATGGTTCTGCCAAGATGCATTATGAAATAGGGCTCAATAAATGATGCAAACCTTAGTCCTTATGTTGGGTTTCTCCTTTTACCTTTCCTTTCTTTTCTGTCATCTGTGTTTTTCTGTTCAGTTTTCTCCTCTCCTCTCCTCTCCTCTCCTCTCCTCTCCTCTCCTCTCCTGAAATTTCATAACCCATATTTATAAGGAATGTAAATAAGTTTTCTTCTATGACTATTGCTCAAGGTGATCTAATGCGCTGCAGTAGGTTTGGAAGGTATTGACATATAGTGTTGCATCATTTAATAGTACTTTTCCCTATACTGTAGTCATTCATTCCATTTTTCCCTAACACACACACACACACACACACACACACACACACAACCAATACTAACACCCTGGATTCCGCAGTAAATAACACCTTGTCAAATCCAACCCTAAACATACTTAAAGGCTTTGAAAACCGAAGTTACATCATCGTGTTAATAAATATATTATTCATCGATATTAGTGATTATATGTCAGTATGTTTTACAAAATGATAATAATGAAAGAAATCCGCAGGGATTAGGGATCTTGTTCAGGTTTGAAAGGTGATGAAAATGTAAAAGATTCAAGATTAAAAGTGTTTTAATGACTGTCCTCTCATAAACATTACATTTATTATTGACTTTGCAACGTTACCTTTTCCCCAGGTAGAAAGATGTTGTAACGTCGTGCTAGGTTCTTCTCACCTGCATTCTCACATGTGTTTTCACCTGAGGTCTCATCTGCGTTCTCACCTGTGTTTTACCTGTTTTCACCTGCGTTCTCACCTGTGTTTTACCTGTTTTCATCTGCGTTCTCACCTGTGTTTTACCTGTTTTCACCTGTGTTTTCACCTGTGTTTTCACCTGTTTTCACCTGCGTTCTCACCTGTGATTTCACCTGCGTTCTCACCTGCGTTCTCACCTGTGATTTCACCTGTGTTTTCACCTGGGTGTTCACCTGCGTTCTCACCTGTGATTTCACCTGCGTTCTCACCTGTGTGTTCACCTGTGTTATCACCTGTGATTTCACCTGTGTCCTCACCTACGTTCTCACCTGTGATTTCGCCTGTGTGTTCACCTGCGTTCGGATACAGAATGTCTCACTAACCGTTTCCCTTGTCCACTTGTTCATTCCCTCTTTTTTCCCCACAACGTTATAAATGTCCCAGTGGATTTATATTTATACTCCAGAGTCCTTTCATTGTGCCGACACAGATCCCTCGCCATTCCTGAAAAAAAATTGACGGGTAATTTTTCAAACAAATCCTATTTAAAAGCCACCTCCAAATGTCATCAACGATTCAGCATCGTTCCTTCGTGTCCATATTTGACGTTCTAGGACGTTCTTTTCCTGACGGTGATGTCAATCTTCCGCTCTGTTCTCTCGTTCCCCCGTGGAGAAGGCAGACTAGAGGATGGGCTTCATTTCTGAAAGGCTTTCCTTTGAATGGCTCTTTGTTCTCCTCCGGGCAACCTAAAAAAAAAACGACGAGTCACTTGCTTCACATTGCTAACGCTGCTCCTCATTGTTTATTTTTATGCACAGCCTTTTGAGGCATACTCTGTGGTTTCTGAATAGAATAATAATAATAATAATAGAATCATTTAGAATAAACGTGACTCTTCACCTTCCGGAAAAACAGGGTTTTTATCAAGGCATGGCGTTTAAATAAGGTCTCGGCTGTGAAAATGTAATTATGTTACATTTGTCTGTCTCTACTTTAAATTCTGATCTCTGTTGACAAAGAACATCGAACACTCCAGTGTTGTCGACAGCAGAACCAACACCGCAGATGTACATGACGGATAACCAATCACAATAATAATAGTAATAACAATAATAACCTTTAATTTACCTACTAAATAATAACCCTCACCTTTCCAAAGGTTCCTTCCTGTCCAAACAGACTTAATGAGTATGTGTATTCTGTTGCCTGTTACCACGGAGACCATTAAGCACCCCCATCCCGTCGCCGTGGTATTTCCGATATCCGGACGTCGCCATGGTCGCGTAGCACCGTTTCGCCATCTCTTCCGGGGGGGATAATTAATGGAACGCACTCAAAGGCTCGCGCTGTGTTTTATTCCAGGCATTAGGCCATCACAGAGTCTCTCTCAGCAGGGCTTTCATTTGTCCCCATAGGCTCTCCACACAGACACCGACCCAGTCATTCCCTTCTTCTTATCATATATCAGCCTCGTCTTTTCTGCTTCACGAAGAGACACGCACGCACCCACGCACACACACGCACGCACGCACGCATACACACACACGCACACACACTCACACAGAGACACACACACACACACACACTCACCCAGAGACACACACACACACACACACACACACACACACAGTCTGGAGCCCCCAACCCACATAGGGCTTCGTAATGGGCCATGACACTCACACACACACACACACACACACACACACGTACTCACACACACACGTACTCACACACACTCGCACGCACGCACGCACGCACACACCTCTGGTCGTTTGCCACAGGTCATTAGGAATGGTAGTCCCAGTAAGTGTATGCCTTCACTAGCGTACTCAGTTTTAAGGTCTTGGCATTATGCATTTTGTACCAGGGGTGTGGAGCTCAGGGAACCATTAAGCAGTGGAGCATTCATAACGGTCTGACATAAACGGCAGTGTCCTTACCGTACGGCTCTCTGTCAATCACCCTCCTCCTCCTCCTCCTCCTCCTCCTCCTCTCCACTATTATCAACGACGTTCAATGAGGTCAAAACAAATTCCATCCTTTGCTTTGGGGTTGACCTCAAGAGTCTTTACATTTCACGTTCACTCCTGCTTGGGAAGAGCAAGGTCACAGCATGTCAATAGTTTAGATAAATGTTCTACTGCCTGTGCATGCATAACTGTTGAGTATCGGAGAATATAAAGCTCCTCATGAAATGTGTGAGAACAAGCTCGTCTGTCAATAAAGGGCCAGTGCTTCTCTGGGAAAATACTTTATGGTATTGATCTGCTCCCCGCATCTCAATATTGTTTGGTGTGAAAGACTCCATCGCCTCCTTCCCTCCCTCCCTCCCTCCCTCCTTCCCTCCCTGCCCGTCTGCGCCTCCCTCCGTTCAGGGTCGGAGTGGTGAAAGGCGGCTTATGAAACATTCAAAGGTGTGTGGTTGAAAGAGCTGCTGCTATGAAGAGAGCCAAGGCATGCGACCAGCCTTCCCTGTTCTGGACAGTTTGGCCTTCACTGCCTCTCTCTCTCTCTCTCTCTCTCTCTCTCTCTCTCTCTCTCTCTCTCTCTCTCTCTCTCTCTCTCTCTCTCTCTCTCTCTCTCTCTTTCTCCTCTCTCTCCTCTTTCTCTTTCTCCTGGTTCACTGTGCAAAGTCAGCCTGTATGTACATTACTGTAAGCTGACAAACAGTATGCGTGATATTATAGAATACACCAGGCACACAACTGATTATGTTTAAAAACTCGACCTAACCTGCGACCGCAAAATTGCCTGTGTTTAATGAGCACCCCAAAGTAGCCATATTTCCTCACACCATACGGTGTTCAATACACTTAGGTCTAACACCAATAGTAGCTTCTGAGTAACACTCACCGTGCTTTTTCCTAGCCATAAAGTATTTAAATAACCCCAGCCCTAACATTTGAATGCAGGGCGAGTTGACTTATCTCCATGTATTCACCAGAGTGAACAGTGTGGACACATTCCTGCAAACACTTCAGGGTGTTAATATAACACGTTTGCTGTGTGTCTTTATCATGAATGCCTCTCCCTTCAGGTTCCTACTCTTTTATTTTCTCTTATCTCCTCTTTTCTTGTTTTCCTCCCTTTTCACTTCATCCTGCTTTTCCTCCTCTTTCTGTCGTTTTATCTCTGTTATTAACTCCTACTTCTTCTCTAATACCTTCGTCCATCCCTCCCTCTCCTGCCCTCCCCCCTCTCTCTCTCTCTCTCTCTCTCTCTCTCTCTCTCTCTCTCTCTCTCTCTCTCTCTCTCTCTCTCTCCCTCGCCAGCCCTCATATCAGCTCCTATCTTCTCTAACAGCCGGCTATTGCAGAGAGTATGTCAAGGTCTAACCTCTCTGCACCTCCAAGAACCCCCCCCCCCCTCTCTCTCTCTCTCTCTCTCTCTCTCCCCCTCTCTATCGCTCTCTCTCTCTCTCTCTCTCTCACTCTCTCTCTCTCTCTCTCTTTCTCCATCTCTTACTAGACTTCTCACTACAGATAGAGAGCCTTTGCCTCCATACACGACCTTGAATGAAACTTGACTCCGCAATTACAGACCAGCCTAGCGGAACAGGAGTGGAGCTGGAGTCGCTAACGTCTTGACACCCTCGAAACCAGTTCAATCACACGCTAGCGTTCGAGGCTAGGCTAGGTGTCTGACACCACTGAAAACAGTTCAATCACGGGCTAGGTGTTTGACACCACTGAAACTAGATTAATCAGCTGCTAGCGTTAGCGGCTAGGCTAGGTGTTTGACACCAGGGAAACTAGTTTAATTGGCTGCTAGCGTTAGCGGCTAGGCTAGGTATTTCACACCGGTGGAACCAGTTTACTCAAACGATAGCTTTAGCGGCGTGGCTACTCATTCTGATGCTTCAAAAACTGTTTACAGATCTCTGTGTTACTGGCTAGGTGTTTGACACCACATAAACCATTGTATCCTGATGCTAGCGAAGGGTAGACATTTCCCCTGTGTCCCCCCCTAAATGGCTTTCGGGTGACGTGGGTTAGGAATGGGGATGAGGCTGGGCCTCCTCCTCCTCTCTCATGACCCTCTCTCTTCTCTTTTCTACTTTTCCTTTCCTATGTTTTCTTACCCATCCCTTTCCTCTAATTGTCTTTCTCAATATTATTATCATGGTGCAACACTATTGGGTAGCAGGATTTATCTCGTCTCTGTCTCTCTCTCTCTCACTCTGTGATTCTTTATTCTTTCTCTCTCTCTTCCCTCTTTTCTCTCTCCTTCTCTTTCTGTATCTTTCTGTATCTCTCTCTCTCTCTCTCTCTCATTGTGTCTCTCTCTCTCACTCTGTGATTCTTTATTCTTTCTCTCTCTCTTCCCTCTTTTCTCTCTCCTTCTCTTTCTGTATCTTTCTGTATCTCTCTCTCGCTCTCTCATTGTGTCTCTCTCTCTCTCTCTCACTCTGTGATTCTTTATTCTTTCCCTCTCTCTTCCCTCTTTTCTCTCTCTTTCTCTTTCTGTATCTCTCTCTCTCTCTCATTCTCTCTCTCTCTCTCTCTCTCTCTCTCTCTCTCTCTCTCTCTCTCTCTCTCTCTCTCTGTGATTCTTTATTCTTTCTCTCCCTTTCTCCCTCTTCCCTCTTCTCTCTCTCCTTCTCTTTCTGTATCTCTGTCTCTCTCGCTCTCTCATTGTGTTTGCCCGTCTCTCTCTCTCTCTCTCTCTCTCTCTCTCTCTCTCTCTCTCTCTCTCTCTCTCTCTCTCTCTCTCTCTCTCTCTCTCTCTCAGTACCAAAAGGCCATAAATTAGGATAGAGGAGAGCGATGAATGCCGGTCGTTGGTGAGTGCGAGGGCAGCCCAGTGATGCGACCTGGGTCTTTTATTAGACCCCTGCCTTCACCGTCTAGACAGCCCACTCAACACTTTAAGCGGCCAGCAGATAAACACTTTCATTCTGACATGCTTTCAATGCTCGATGGCCAAACTCTCAGACAGTAAGGAAGCTTGGCGGCTTTCTAATTGCTAAAAAAGTTGGATGATTCATATTGCTATGAAGAGTCCATGCCATTGAACTTGAAATGATTCGGGTTCCTGCGTTCAAAAATTCATTTCACATTCACATCTCAGATTCTATTCATGTGGTCTGTTGTTGTTGTGTATCCCTCATCATGGGACGTGTACATAGGTGATGTTGATAAGACTGTGTTCAAAGAGGAACAAGCCAAACGCTCATGACCGTTCCCTGTTCCCTTTACGTCCAGACCGGGGCCATTATATATTTGTTGCGTGCATACTGTATATACGTTGTGTTTGTTGTTTTGGAGCCGAGGGTCCACTGGTGTTGGAGCTCACCACTCAGAATCAAACCGTCAAGTGATGTGCTTGAGAAGCGCAGAGAAGTCAAATCATTGCCCTCTCTAAATTGAGAGAACCTCTCTCTCTCTCTCTCTCTCTCTCTCTCTCTCTGTTTTCCCGATCTCTGACAAACTAATAGGATTACTTAAAGTTTGTTGTGAAGGACAAAAACAAACAGTAAATCCACTCTAAAACGCACACACACATGCACGCGCACGCACACACACACACACACACACACACACACACACACACACACACACACACACACACACACACACACACACACTGCAGAGTTTAATTGTCCAAAACCATTAGTGAGACCTTGGGCAGAGACACTCAAATAAATCTGGATCAAATCCTTTATTTGTCAATTTCTCTGGTCTCTTCTTTTTATTTTTAATTGGGTAACTATTTGACAATTTGAGAAGTTTTATTCAATAATAATGTTGAATAATATTCAAGAATAGTACATACAGGTACACAAACATATTATAAACCAATACTGTGAAATAAATGTAAATACAAACACTGCTTCCTTCCTTCCTTCCTTCCTTCCTTCCTTCCTTCCTTCCTTCTGTATGTTAAAATCGATCCATTCTAAGACTGTTTGCTATAACTAATCCTGTTAGGCTGAGTGCACGAACATACCCAGTTTGATTCCATTCAGTCCGTTCCTCTGTAGCGTACACAGCCTTTAAAGCACAATCAAATAGAATAGACGGGCAGAGAAAGCTTTTGGGTTATGGATGACACGGTTAGGGGTCAGAGGCTAAAGGTCATTCTATTTGCCGTCTTTATCCTTTCCCTCTCTTCTCGTCCTTCTCGACCTTTAGAGGGAAGAGAGATTGAGGTCGAGTTGGCTGTGGTTTAATTATGGCCTGACCCCGGATCAGAGTAGAGCACTCAGCACTTTCAAATATTATTCATCGTTTTTTTCTAAGATCAACCACTTGGCGTAGCCAAGACTGTTAAGGGGGCATAGATGTCAATACTTTATCAGCATTGAATTGAATATTTCTGTTTTAACTATTTATGTGTGTTTTGAATTCATTTGGTAGGTATTTAAACTGCTTCATAAGTAGAAACATCTTTTTACAATACCAGCTCGATGAAACGCTTCCTACAGTCGGTGTGATATTTGAAACTTGAGAAAACATAATCCGACATCATGACATTTCAAAAAAAATATATATATATTCTCTTCAACGCAACAATAGCCTTTCTTAAGCTCCATGCATCAAAATACTTCACCCCAGTCAGAGGGGCTTACCATTCCAGCGGTCGAATGGTATGTTATCCAGACAAAGTATCACTATAACAATATAACAATAAAACTATCATCTCGAAGGGACGTTTCACCCACTCTATACAGCTCTTTGCCATACCAACAATAACAACCGGGGCCCAAACCTTAATCCCCGTAGGCAATCAACTCTGTTTAATGCGAATCTGACAGACGGTAAGCCAGTCGAAGCTCAATCGATACACTGTCACAATATATTATATATATTAAATATTAAAGATATTAAAATAAGATATAATAATTAAGATATTAAAATACAACACCCGAGGTCGTCTGAGAGAAAATACCTTTTCTTAACAATTTCTGGACTTATTATCCTGCTTTTTTATAATCCAAGTATAGATTTGACAGGTGTCAGAACTTTGTGGTGATGGATTATTTCCGATTTGGAAGAATGTTAGGTTTCAAATCCGTATTCTTTATACGTGGCAAAATAATATTTGAATTCATTTTTAAATGGATGTTAAAATATTCTGTTTGTAGTCGTGTCTTCGAGGTATTGAGGAAACATGTCCATTGGCTGACCAAAATGTCAATCAGAGGTCAACATTAAAGTATTTCCCCATGTTTGCGTACCCTTCATGTTGATTTTCTGTCTGAATGAGTGTGAATGAGGCAAGTTATAAATACACTGTCGTTAAGCCCTGCTGTGTATTGTCCTTCTCTCATTCTCAGATTAGTCTAATTGACTTCAATTAACATGAACCTAAACACGGAAACCATAACCATCTCTTTCTCTGCGTTCAATCTTTGAATTTTCTGCCTCATCTAATAATCTGTACATTCCTCTGGGTTTGTCTGGTACACGTGCCTTGCTGTGATTTGAACACGTCGGTTTTCCGGTCAGAGGTCGAGCGGTTCCTGCAATTCTCAACATATGTCTCGGAAGCATTGGCCAAACCCAGCGCACAGACAGATGGTTCCGTTAAGATGATTCCGGAACGCTGAGTGTTCTTGATTCCGTTCCAACATTCCGGCGTCGCCGCGGGGACGGACGTTCCCATCACCGTGGTGATTTCACTATAAGTCCCATAGCAACTGTCTGCCAGGTGTCCACCCGCTTGTTGGTGTCCAGGCCAGAGGATCTTCAACGACGTAGACGTGAATTATTAACGTCATAACAGGCGGTGTGCGATGGCATATATAGGGCAGTCTCAGTCTCACAAAGTGAAAGGGAGTGACCACCACTTATGCTTTAAGCGGCTTTATTGATATCATAACATTAAGCTGTATCGTTTCACAGATTATTAACGGAAAATACCCTTTGTCAACTATTTTAGATGTTATTAACTGTAAAAGCCCTCCTGTTTTTTTACAGTAGAATATCAAGGACCAGTGTTTCCAGGCGGAGTTGGCACTGTGACTGTGAGGAAGGCTGTTCCTCCAACCCCCCCCCCCCACCCCCCCCACCCACCCCTCTCCTGTTAAACGGCCTGGCCTATCTCTGGCAGAGGAACTCCAGTCCAATGTGCTCCTTATCGCTCAGCTCTATTATACTGGCTGAGGGTCGACACGGGCGGCTTATGGAAATGTCTTTCAAAGCTGTACAGACCGATAGGAGAAACAAGGACAAGGATAATTTTTTAAATACTAAGCCACTTTGATTAGGTCTACGTAGAATTAAAATGCAAATATAATCAGATTCATCATTCCACACTGTACAGTCCATACCAATGCACATTTCCCTTAGGATGCAAATTGTATTTTATTTTATCGACGCTTTTATCATTTAATGTCAATGAATGAATGATTGAATGAATGAACAAATGAATGAGTTAATTCATTATCGAATAAATGAATGAATTCATTCATTTATTTATTCAATAATTCATTAAATCATTAATTCATTCAATTATTCATTCATTGATATGTATTCATCCACCCTTAGCCACTGGGCATTAGTTCCAGCACCTTTCCACTGAAACCCTAAGGACGTCTTTGGAAGTGGCAGTGCTCATTGTGGCAGTTGGAGTCGAAATCCAGAGCACACACTTACCGGAAGATTCCGCCAGTGGTACGCGACCTGTCATCTCTGAGTGTCAGGCATTCCATTCCAAGCGTCCGCCTGGTCTCGGGAGCTTCCAGAGCTGTACCTCTGAACCACTGTTAGCCCCCCCCCCCCCCCCCCCCCGAAGGACGGAAAAATAAGTCACGTCAACATGGTTACCGCGGAGAAAGCGGCTGGTATGTCAAGGCCGACCCTTTCTATACGGGCTCTGGCTGGATGGAGACAGCGAGAGCGGTAAATGTCAGAGGGGACTGGTGGTGACTGGCTCAGTCCAGTGAGCCGACTGCTCAAGCGTGAAGTACGTGCGCAAACACCTCGCTGGCCGCCTACTAAAAGGGCACGCCCAATCCTGTAGGTCTTTTGTTTATTGCACTCGGCTCACTAGCATTCGCTTTTTTTTGCCCCCTCGAAAACCTTTATTTAACCAGGTAAGGCTGTTGAGATCTGCAAGACAGACCTGGCGAAAACGCTAGCAAGACATAGAACATCAAAAAGTTACACACAGAGCATAGTAATATAGTATACAGCAAGTGGGTTCCAAAAAATCCAATCCAGTCACCTCTCTCCTATTAAAACATTAACAGTTATTAAAAGACAGTTTCAAAACCTTGCATTGCTTTAAATTCCCCCACAGTAACCTGTTGTGGAAGCTTTAGGGAATTCTGCACAGCATTCCAAGTGAACAAGGCCTAATCCAATATATATAATACACCATAGTCCAGTACAAGCAGGAACGTTGCAGTAACCTGCCGGGTGGCTTCAACACAAGAAACTAGACATGTTTCTAAAATAAAAACCCAATTTCAGCTTTAGTTTATTTAGGATGCTGAATATGTGGTTTAAAAGCGAGGCAGTCATCAATTAGGATTCCTAGATATTCATATGATGATACAATCTCAAAATGTGTGCACTAAGCTGTGACAAAATGGGGAACCTGAGGCCTTTTTTTGTTGAAAAAGTAAAAACCATTGGGTTTTGTCTTATCGAACAGGTTTCAATGGCCATAGCTGAAACTGTTCAAAGCTTTTTGTAGATTTTCAAAAGCTCTGCAAATCGTAGGAGCACTATACTGTAAATTACTGTCATCAGCATAAAAATTGAGGTTTGCCTCTAGCACATGCACACCCAAGTTATTAAAATAAACTGTAAACAAAACATACAGTAAAACATATCACAATAATATCCAGTCACAATAGGCTGTCCCATGATTAATATACTTTTACATTTTACAGATTAATAGAGTACAATATTCACGACCTTTGCAGTTAAAATGTATTTACAGCACAAATCATAGGCTCCAGGGTATTTTCGAACTCTCTCTGTGAGAGGATTTATTATTTATAAGTATTTATATCATCGTTGATGTCAGTATTGACGTCACAGAACAGGGACAAAGTCAGTGTTTTTTTTTAGCACCCCTCCATTCCCAAAACAGCTTTTGTTGAAGGCTGTATGTACTTGCATGATATCATGTCCCTGAATATGAAACAGAAATAATTTTGACCAGAATCGTTTGTTGTTTTGTTCTTTTCTGGACGGGCTTAACAAGGGAAAACCATTTCATCAGACAACCTAAAGCGAGTCAGAAGTGGGCAATCCAACATCAACAATCGCGGTGCCTATTCGCCCTCTCATCTACACTGCATTGATGCCCCCACCTCCTAATATGACAATCAGTGGATTGTTGTCGTTGTTCAGTGCATTAGGTGCGAGTTTTACAAACCATCCTTGTTTTTAAGCGACAAATTCCACACGAGATTTACGCAGCAGTAGTCGTGATTTACGCAGCGACCGCATGATTGAAGCAGACAGTGGAGCGCTGTAGTGCAGAGGCAGGCAGGCAGGCATGTATGCAAACTTTGCTTATTAGACAGTTGGTCATGGGCTATGGGATTGCTACGGACACACATACACACACACGTTGATACGTAATCATTGATTGATTTATTTCTTCGTTCAAGGCCCTTCTCTATGGAATTCACACTGCCGCAATAATGAGCGGTAAAATAACTTACCGTGGAGCTGATGAAACATTAATATGGTTTGACATGTGAATGTAGCATATATATATATATATATATATATATATATATATATATATATATATATATATATATATATATATATATATATATATATATAGGTGTATTATTGCTGCTGGAAACACCACTGGGGTCATGAACATGTAACATGCCGGACCAATGAATTAAGTAGCCTATTTTACCAAAAGTAGTTGGCGAACACAAACAACTTGCATTCGTTTGCTTCGAAATATATAAGAAGACAATATTGAAATTGCTTTGGAGACACATGCGTATAGAGTGGGCTTTGCTTTCCCCCCACCCCAGAACATGTTTAATTCAATGGCCTGGGGCAAACGTTTCTTTCGCCTTACTTCAGCTCATAATTCACACTGAGGTGATAGGAGCTGGCGTTTATCTGCTACGAACAGTTTCTCCCCCTCTTGTCTGGCCGTGCGCTGTATTAAAGAACATGTTTTGACCCCGCACTAGTATGTAGACACAACCGACCGCTATGCATCATAGTAATTACCGTTTTATATCGTAAACAACCACAGCGCGAGGATCCGCACGCCGTTTTTGTTTTTTTAAAGTGTGATTTATGTCGGGCTTCCCCGCAATCGAAGAAGGGCTTATCGGGAATATGCAGCACCAAATTGATAAGAAGGAGAAGGATATAATGTATTAATCACAGACGATAGTGGAGTAGAGACGCATGTGGGTTCAGTGAAAGCAGAGGGTTCTTTCTAACACGCTTGCTAATTAGCTTCTGATTGGTATTCATGTCAGCTGGGAGGTTAAAGAACCTTGACAACTCCTCGGCGAATGCCAACTAATGAATTTTTCCGTGTAAGACAGCATGTTTTTATCGCTGATGAGATAGTGGCCTATAGGCCTATACCTGTACTAGACCGCTAGCTCGCCAATGCAGAATATTGTATACTGGAAATTATGTGATATGATATATATATACAGTACTGTGCAAAAGTTTTAGGCAGGTGTGTAAAGTAAGAATGCTTTGTTAAGTGTTAACAGTTTGTTTTGATCAATTAACTAAATGCAAAGTGAATGAACAAATGAACAATCTAAATCAAATTAATATTTGCTGGGACCACTCTTTGCTTTCAATTTTTCTGCCAGCATTTTTTCACATCTGCCTAAAACCTTTGCACAGTGCTCTGTGTGTGTGTGTGTGTGTGTATATATATATATACAGTCCCCTCCAAAAGTATTGGAACAGTAATGCCAATTCCTTTATTTTTGCTGTAGACTGAAAGCGTTTGGGTTTGACACCAAAAGATGAATATGAGACAAAAGATCAATATGTCAGCTTTTATTTCCAGGTATTTTCATCTGGATCTGATAAACAACTTAGAAGATATCATTATTTGTAAAGGAACACCACATTTTTTGTTGAGCAAAAGTATTGGAACATGTGACTAACAGGTGTGTTTTGTTGCCCAGGTGTGTCTTATTACATTTATTATTCAAACAATAAATAACACTGAATGTCTAGGCTCAGTTTCAGATTCTGGTTTTGCCTGTGCAGACTGCAGTTATAGTAATCAACATGAAAAGCAGAGAACTGTCTATGGGTGAAAAGAAAGCAATTGTGAAGCTAAGAGAAGATGGGAAATCAATCAGAGCCATTGCACAGACACTACCCATAGCCAGTACAACAATTTGGAATATCCTCAGGAAGAAACAAACTACTGGTGTACTAAGTAACAGACATCGAACGGGACGACCAAGGAAAACAACAGCAGTTGACGACAGAAACATTGTCAGAGCTGTGAAGAAAGACCCTAAAACTACTGTTGGTGAGATCAACAACAACCTCCAGAGGGCAGGAGTGAAGGTTTCAGAATCCACTGTTCGCAGATGACTTCATGGACAACAGTACAGAGGCTACACCAGAAGATGCAAGCCATTCATTAGCATAAAGAATAGGAAGGCCAGGCATTGATTTTGCCAAAAAGTACAGAGACGAGCCTCAAAAATTCTGGGAAAAAGTTTTATGGACTGATGAGACGAAGATGAACTTCTACCAGAGTGATGGAAAGGCTAAGGTTTGGAGAAAAAAAGGATCTGCTCATGACCCCCAAAACACAAGCTCATCTGTGAAACACGGTGGAGGTAATGTGATGGCTTGGGCTTCAATGGCTTCTTCTGGGACGGGCTCATTAATCTTCATTGATGATGTATGATGATGGCGGCAGCAAAATGAATTCGGAAGTCTACAGAAACATTTTGTCTGCCAATTTAAAGAAGGATGCAACCAAACTGATTGGGAGATCCTTTGTCATGCAGCAAGATAATGACCGTAAACACACTGCAAAAGCAACAAAGGAGTTC
>CM030189.1:2257010-2262010 GCA_017639675.1 Aplochiton taeniatus
TGTGTGTGTTTGTTTGTTTGTTAGTTTGTGTGCTTGTGCGTGCCCACACACACACCTGTTAACATATGTTGACTGAGTGTTTTCTACAGCGCACACACACACACACGCACTATGTGCCCACATGTGCATGCAATTAAGAGAGTGTGGGCAAACAGTTCCTTGCACGTAACCTAGCAACAGATGTAAACGTCCCGCCGCATGGACAGGTGCCAGCAGGAGGTGGTTGGTAGCCTGGCACAGGTGCCAGCAGGAGGTGGTTGGTAGCCTGGCACAGGTGCCAGCAGGAGGTGGTTGGTAGCCTGGCACAGGTGCCAGCAGGAGGTGGTTGGTAGCCTGGCACAGGTGCCAGCAGGAGGTGGTTGGTAGCCTGGCACAGGTGCCAGCAGGAGGTGCTTGGTAGCCTGGCACAGGTGCCAGCAGGAGGTGGTTGGTAGCCTGGCACAGGTGCCAGCAGGAGGTGGTTGGTAGCCTGGCACAGGTGCCAGCAGGAGGTGGTTGGTAGCCTGGCACAGGTGCCAGCAGGAGGTGGTTGGTAGCCTGGCACAGGTGCCAGCAGGAGGTGGTTGGTAGCCTGGCACAGGTGCCAGCAGGAGGTGGTTGGTAGCCTGGCACAGGTGCCAGCAGGAGGTGGTTGGTAGCCTGGCACAGGTGCCAGCAGGAGGTGGTTGGTAGCCTGGCACAGGGACGTGCTGCCATCAACGTCCCCAAAAGTGACTTCAGGAGGCGAGTTCCCCTCGACAAGGAGAGACAGAGAGAGAAGAAGCCATTGGTCTTTTCTGAAAGATATATGACTTCATTATCCCCCTGTGTCTGGGAAGGGTAAAGCATATTGATGTCCCTAAAGCATCTCTCCTCTGGCGCATAGGAAGAAGATTAACATGCAGAAGACAGGCCATCTATAATTTTCTTCGTTTGACGTAAGACGGAAAGTGGATGAATATGTTTTTTGGTGTGTGATGAAAGTCTTGGCGCACAAAAGACTCCAGACACAAACGTGGATTGTAATTTCGCTTGTTTGGTTTTTTGTTATGGGCTTTGAGCTTTGAGCCTGTGGTGGGAGAATACTTCACCTGCTTCAGTGTTACAGTATATGTGCAGGTCTCACGATTAAATACACTAAAGCTACTCTGTGTGTGTGTGTGTGTGTGTGTGTGTGTGTGTGTGTGTGTGTGTGTGTGTGTGTGTGTGTGTGTGTATGTTGACTTTGTGTTGAGTTTATGTTTGGGATGGATTTGTGGTGTGTGTGTGTGTGTGTGTGTGTTGAGTTTATGTTTGGGATGGATTTGTGGTGTGTGCGTGTGTGTGTGTGTGTGTGTGTGTGTGTTGAGTTTATATTTGAGATGGATTTGTGGTGTGCACGTGTGTGTGTGTGTTGAGTTTATGTTTGGGATGGATTATTCATTTAAATCTCAGGTAATGTAGGATTACCAGAGGGATTACACTCATAGAGCATTCACAGCTCCAATGTTAGGCTGCGGATTCTGTTATGACAACAAGCCCCATGAAGACTTCTCCCATTCAGAAAGGCAATTCAAATTGTCTGGGTTCAATTTGTAGACATCTTGGTAGCATCTTGGGGTTTGCAGTCTTTTTTATTCAAGGAATTCTTTGTGTTTGTAGTTTTCGTATACTGTAAGTCTTGGGGATTTAATCCACTGATTCGAATGAATGTGTTAGCACCATGTGTAAAAAGTCAAAATCTAAATATCGCAAGTCAAACATGAAGCAAGGCAAAACTGATCTACCATAGACAAAACAAATAGAATATGAGACGCCAACTGAACTCACTCATTTAAAAAAAAGAATGTCGTCGACTGCATACTTGGGAGTACTGACTAACTATGTTGCTGTGTTTTTAGCACCACAGGTTACCAGTGCTAATGTACCTCATACCACTCTCCAAGTCACAAGCTAAATTGGTCCCAGCGTGCAACCCCAGTTTCCCGAGGCCAAATGCAAAGCACTTCAAATGGCTCGACGTAGACTACATAGAGTCAGACACATCTGTTAGGTCCGTTCGGGTTAAAAGGAGTAGTTACACAAATGCTGCTCCCCGCTATGATCAAGAGAAGGATCTGGAGCGAGCCATGTAAGGACAGGACGTGCAGTTAAAGGAAAAGTTCACTATCTTTGCTGTTTTCAATTATTTCCAGGTCTGCTTGAGATGTGCCAACGTGCCTAGATGTTTGAAAAAAACATTTTTACATCCATTTGGGCTTTTTGGAGAAGTTACAGTTTCCTGTTTAGCTGCAATGCTAACAGTTTGGCTAGGAACCTATGAGCTTTGCACTCAGGCCTCAAAGGGCAGTGCACACATAGGCCCAGACAAGATAATGCCTTTATCTCAATAAAGAAAATACTTATTTAAAATATGTCTTGATATGTTTTAAGTGTGCTTAGGGAACGAACAAGAAAATCCTCCATTCATTTGAAAAGTATCGTTTTCTTTTGGCCAGATCGCCCACCTCATTATATTGTGACATCTTGTGTTTGCATTCTTCTTATATTGTAGGTTTTCTGGGGTTTGTAGTCCTTTTATGCCAATGTCTGTTTATGCCTTATGTTGTATGTCAAATAGTTTTCCCTAACAAGAGGCACTATTCAAGGTGACACAATTTACTGGAGCAATCAACACTTGTTTCTCCAGAGTTTAATTAAATGTGTGTCTCTGCAAATGAGTCATACCGTTCTACAACCTTTAGAAAACTCTAATGTGAGATGTCAACTGAGTTTATCAACAACTATTAGCAAAACTTTTATAAAATGTTAACTTTGCTCACTGGAAGAGAGACACTGACTTCCTGCCCTCAACACTGACTTCCTGCCCTCAACATTGACTTCCTGCCCTCAACACCGATTTCATGCCCTCAGCACTGACTTCCTGCCCTCAACACTGACTTCATGCCCTCAACACCGATTTCATGCCCTCAGCACTGACTTCCTGCCCTCAACACTGACTTCATGCCCTCAACACTGATGTCCTGCCCTCAACACTTACTTCCTGCCTTACTCTAAAACACTCCCACAACGTCTTGAACGTCCTCTCTTTTCCCACGATGCTTTGCAGCTGGGTGAGGATACGTTTAACCGGGCCAAGCTCCTGAACGTGGGCTACACGGAGGCGGTGAGGGACAGCGACTACGACTGTTTCATCTTCAGCGACGTCGACCTCATCCCTATGGACGACCGCAACCTCTACCACTGCTACGACCAGCCCAGGCACTTTGCCATCGCCATGGACAAGTTTGGCTTCAGGTAGGACCTCAGTGTCTTTTCCTTATGAGATCGCCGACTTCAACTGGAGCGTCTTTTTTAATTACCCCATGGTTTTATAGGAAAATGTGTGTACATGTAATATGTTCTTCTCAGCAATGCCAAACTCATGGATAAAAGAATCGACTCCCGTCCAGAGATTTGATTTTCAAGTTCGTATTACTGAGAAGAATATATTCCATATATATGTTCCTCTCAGTAATGCCAAACTCATAGATTAAATAATCGATTTGGTATTTCAACTTAGCCTGTCACTGTGTGTTGAGTGGCCTAATAGCCGTTAAGCACATCCCCATGGTAACAGTGCTAAAGGTGTCCCTAAGCTAGAGCGCTAATAATGTTTTGTAAACAGGGTGTAGTTTACATTAGAAGGGCTTTAGTGGGGGTTGTAGAAACAGACACAGAATTAGAGAAAGTAGAATGGGCACTTTTGTGTAAATTAAACCGTTGTCAAATGTTGCCCTTCGACCCAAAACAAGACTGATACCCGGGGCTAAATTATTTTTGTTATTGGCATCCATCTTGAGGACCCTAACCCGCCTTTCCTAGCTGTGCGTTCTACTGGTTTTATTTCTGTTACACATTACACACTGACACAGACAATCACACACACTGACAAGCACACATACACACTCACAGACACAGATACAGACACACACACTCACAGACACATACAGTCACACACGCAGATAGACACACACAGGCTCATACGCAGGCACTCACTCACTCACTCACTCACAGATGCATACAGTCACACACGCAGACACACACACACAGGCACATACTCACACACCCACAATACACACACACACACACACACACACACACACACATCCTCAATAAGAGATTCACACACACTCACAGACACAGATACAGACACACACACTCACAGACACACACAGACACATACAGTCACACATGCAGATAGACACACAGGCTCATACACAGGCACTCACTCACTCACTCACTCACTCACAGATGCATACAGTCACACACGCAGGCACATACACACACACACACACACACACACACACACACACACACACACACACATCCTCAATAAGAGATTCCTTCCTCCTTATTGTTCATGAGTAAACAGCAGCTGAAGCAGATGGTCATTAGTGTCTGCTTGTCACCCTTTAACATGAAGCTGTCATCACCTTGACAACACACACACACACACACACACACACACACACACACACACACTGTTCAGCCTCTGGCCATCCTCCAGGGGTATTCTAAAACACTCCATACAATTTGAAAAAACGCAGAAATGGGTCTGCTCTCTCTCTCCCTCCTCCCACTCTCTCCTTCTCGCTCTCTAGCTCCTTCTCTCTCTCTCTCTCTCTCTCTCTCTCTCTCTCTCTCTCTCTCTCTCTCTCTCTCTGCACATTGATCCTATCAAAGGAGAGGGATGTCCTTTCAGCTTAGAATCGGAAGCCATAGAACACCTTTTATGTGCAGTGCAGCCAGCTAGCTAGTCTATTTTCACGTCTAAGAATATTACTTATGGGAGTTGGGGAGGCGAACTCTAATGGAGCTGTTTATATAGTATAGTGAGTACAGTGCTAAAAAGAAGGTCACACTGGTCATGCTCAACTGTCTGTCTGGGGTAACCAAGATGGCCGCATGGAAAACTAGAAAGAACTGTGTGTGGGGGTAGGGGGCAGTGGATCCTGTCCAGGTGATGAGGGGTCTGTTGGCTGGCCGTCACACGATCAAAT
>CM030189.1:2267010-2269510 GCA_017639675.1 Aplochiton taeniatus
CTTGAGCCACGATCACTGAAACCATTAACTCATGTGCCTAATCTTTGGACAAAACAGAAAAAAGCACATTCTCTGCTTTACACTCAGTCTGAAAATGCATAACACTCTCTAAACCCTAAACACAGTTCTTTATATTAGACGCATCACCAACGTTAGATGTCCAGATGTGTGTGTTATTGATTATTCGTTGCCTCTGGAATGCGTTGCTTTAACACTTTTCAAGGGATGTCTAATGCTTTTCATGCTGTGTGTGTTGTTCTGGGTTTTGTGTGTAGATACAAAAAAAAATTTGACCTAGTTTCAGAAATTGGGGTTAAGCAAAAAAAATAAAAAAATAAACAGTGGTCCATGAGAATCATAACAGAATGTACACGCATAAACACACGCACGCACGGACGCACACACACACACACGTACACACACACACACACACACACACACACACACACACACACACATGGTTTGCATACAGTATATTGTGGTCATGGGTTAGGGTTAGGGTTAGTTATAAAACTGGCTATGGAACAGATAGCTCTGATCGCGTGGTATATTTCATATTTTAGCCAAACAAATCTTGATAGGATATGCGGTCTGTAACGCTCTACTCTGAATTCTGTAGTATGGATTGTCCCAATCAACCAATCAGACGGTAGGAACAAGGTACTCTAGAAGAGGTTTGTCTTTTTGTACATCTGCTCGTATGTCAAGGGTGAGAATGATACTGACCCACTTCCTCCCTCTCTCTCTCTCTCTCTCTCTCTCTCTCTCTCTCTCTCTCTCTCTCTCTCTCTCTCTCTCTCTCTCTCTCTCTCTCTCTCTCTCTCTCTCTCTCTCTCTCTCTCTCACTACTACTACTATTCTATAACTGCTATGTACTGTATGAATATAAAACCAATCTGATCAGAGGTCATAGGTCGTCAGGTCGCTGGGGTGAGGTTTTGAGTCCCAAATTCTCTGTCACAGGTTGATGCTCTATAGTTATAAAACCAATCAGATCGCAGGTCATAGGTCATTGATGGTGATGAGGATAAAGATGATGATGATGATGATGATGATGAGGATGATCTCTGTGTCTCTTCTATTATTTTAGGATCACTCTGAACGGGATGAAGGTATCCAGACCAGACGTCAGGATCGGTCGCTACAGAATGATCAAACACGAGAGAGACCAGCACAACGAGCCCAACCCACAGAGGTAAAACCTGGACTGGATCACTCATAAAGGCTTAGAGTAAAGCTAAAACCTGGACTGGATCACTCATAAAGGCTTAGAGTAAAGGTAAAACCCGACTGGATCAGACATAAAGGCTTAGAGTAAAGGTAAAACCTGGACTGGATCAGTCATAAAGGCTTAGAGTAAAGCTAAAACCTGGACTGGATCACTCATAAAGGCTTGGAGTAAAGGTAAAACCCGGACTGGATCAGTCATGAAGCGCTCAGAGTAAATCCCGAACTGGATCTGTCATGAAGGCTTATAGTAAAGGTAAAACCCGGACTGGATCAGTCATAAAACCCGAAATGGCTCCGTTGTAAAAGCCCAAAGTAAAGGTAAAACCTGGAACAGATCTGTAATCAAGCCATAGAGCCCAGTTCAGTGGTTCTGTTCTAGTTCCAAACCCAGAATGTGTCTCCTAGCAATACACTGCCTAAATATGGATTTGTGTAGTGTGTTAGTGAATGCTGTGTCAAAGCGTTAGCTTGGAGGCTAGCGCAGGGTGAGCTGTTCCACGCACGAGTGAGTTCCTCCATTACTGTTAACATTGTCACTGTCCAATTCAAACCTTGTGACTCCAAAGGATGAAATATACATATACATGATTTATACATTCATTTCTATAATTTTTATCCTTTGTCAATTAAAATGAACCTTTTTTATTATCTAGCTGTAATGTGTTATGTACCCCCACTGTTGGTGCTCCTCTCCTCTCCTCTCCTCTCTCCTCTCTCCTCTCCTCTCCTCTCCTCTCCTCTCCTCTCCTCTCCTCTCCTCTCCTCTCCTCTCCTCTCCTCTCCTCTCCTCTCCTCTCCTCTCCTCTCCTCTCCTCTCCTCTCCTCTCCTCTTCCACACTGAGGTCCTTGTTTCCCGCTCTGCTGCTCCGGAAACCTCCGTGACCCTTAAACACGCCGATCGATAGCGGTCTACTGGAGTGTACAATGGAAAGGGGGATTGGACTGTTTTCAGCTCCCCCCCTCGGACTGGTTATACACACACACACACACACACACACACACACACACCCACACACACCCACACACAGAGAGAGACAGGGGGGAAAGTGAGACGCCTGCACAATTAGGATCAATGTAAACGTGGGCGATTTGTTTGCATGGAACTAGGGGATTGGGGTGTTTGGAGAGAGAGAGAGAGAGGGAGACAAAGAAAGGGAGAGAGAAAGAAAGAAAGAAAAGAGAGACAGAGAAATAGAGAAATCGTAGGGGGATTGTTTCCAATAAAACGTACGGTTACCAAGTGATGTATGTTTTACCAGCGTGGCCAAGA
>CM030189.1:2274510-2284510 GCA_017639675.1 Aplochiton taeniatus
TATGAGACAAAAGAGCCTGTTACTAAACCACGTGATCCCAAAGAACATGATCCTGCAGCGCCATCTGTTTGCCAAAACAGAAAATTAGCGAGTCGGAAGATACCACTACCTTCCAGTGCTTTAAATAAACAAACAAATAACGTAAAAGGTTGTAACTGTGTCGATAATTGAATTTGAATCCCAACAGCCCAAAAAATCCGAACTACTCAGTTTTTGTTATTCATTTATTTTTTTCTTGAGAATTAAATTCACGAACTGCACCTTTAAATGTGGATTGTGTTGTGTTTTTTTCCTAGAGAAGTAAACTCACGGACTGCACCTTTAAATGTGTATCATGTCCCCCCCCCCCCCCTCTCTCTCTCTCTCTGTCTGTGTGTGTGTCTGTCTCAGGTTTAATAAGATCCAGAACACCAAGAACACCATGAAGAGAGACGGCATCAGCTCCCTGACCTACCGCCTCGCCTCCCTGACCAAGCACCCCCTCTACACCAACATCTCCGTGGAGATAGGCAAGCCCCCGCCGCGACCCTTCAGGGGCTGACCCGCCTGGGCGGACGGGGTCGAAGGACGGACGGAAGGGAGGGAGGAGGGGGAAGAGGAGGAGGAGGGCATATCACACAGAGCCTCCGCCTCTTCCTCTTTTAGCGTCTTTTTCCTTAGCCGCAGCCAATCGCGTTGCAGAGACCGGAGAAAGGCCAATAAGAGGGATTACAGGAAGGGATTTTGGCCAATCGGGAGCTTGGAGGTTGACCAATGTCAGACCTGGAATATGGTACTTTGCCAAAAGGGCTTGCCTGTAATATAGAACCTTAAATCTGACGCATTTCGACCAATAACAAACTGTGTTTCTGACCAATAGCCTTGTGTGAACTTTGAACGTTAGCGAATAGCTGGCCTGTAAATGTAGGATTATGACCAGTAGTAGGTTTAGAATCTGTCAATCAAACCAATGGCTGGCCAGTCGACGAGAGGGGGGAGGTTGGACTAGCGGCCCCTTCATTTCAGCACATCAGTCCCTCCCAGAGGAGATGGACGGTGCTTTTCTGGACATGTACAGGATGGCTAAACAAACCAAGCTACTCTTCAAAGCGCCAGGACGTCTTCGTTGCAGTATAACCGCTGTGCGTTTACGCTAAAACAGACTCACCCGGGGGTTGAGAAAGAGGGACTCGTCTCAATTCTCTTGGCTGCTCCGTGATTCGTCGGACGGTGAATGTGTCTGCGTTGTCTGCGTTCGGGGATGCTGTGCGGGGACAGAACGCAGCGAACACACACTCCCCCAACGGCCGTCCTCTTCAGTGCAATCGGAGCGTCTACAAAGAGACGAGAGTCACAAACACTCGGCGAGTTGCTCAAAGGCAACTTTTCTTTTAGAAGGGAAGGCTTACAATTTGGGGGAAGGGAATTGAACAGGAAATGGATTCGGCTAAGTTCTGGAACCAGTCTGTGAAAACGAAACAGAGAAAAAAAAGTCCAAACGGGATATTTCCCGCTTCCCACGCGCCTCGTGTGCGATTCAGAAACGTTCCGATGAGATTATCCCAGACTTGGTTGGATTTTGACTGGCTACGGGTTGCTTGCGTTCCACACGCTGTAACCCACCATGAGGACTGGGAGGATGAAGGAGATAGTCATCTTCCTGCGAAACGTTGACTTTTGGATCTCCTTTATACCTCTTTTCCTTTCGTAAAAGCTATCCATGTTTTGGGTTGAAGACAAGTGTTAGGCATTGATAGCCTGTGGGCGTAGGGTGGGGGTGGGGGGTGGGGGTGGGGTGGGGGGGGGGGTTTGTGGATAAAAAAAACAAAAAACAGAGATTGCTTTTCATAAGCTGTTTCAGACTCACTCGGTCAGTCTTACCTAGGCCTATATCATTATTTCTCTTTTACCTTTCATTCTTTTTATCAGTTTGTTTTCACACATAGTGAGGTTTGTAGCTAATATCCAACAAAGGATCAGAACCTCATTGAAATGGATTCGATTTAAACAAAGGTTCGGGGTAATGATTGTTTATTGGCATATCTGTGTTGTCGACATCTTAAGATCTTTTTATTTATTGTATCGTCATTTTTTCCCTCTGTCACTTCTATATTTTTTTAAACATTGCCTAAACACCAAGCTAATGCCTTCAGACTTTAACAATGGCAGAAATCAAGAAAGGGATTCCATACTTGGAAAGGGAGTTTTATTTGATTTCTGTCTTTGGCAGCAGCTGTCACGTTGTGTACAGTGACATGAAAATCTTAGTCAGGCATCAAAATACAACACAGTGTGTCAGTGTGTTTCTACCAGAAGCTTTCTAATTGGTACGAGTGTTTTTATTTCACAACCACTTCCCCCCCTGTCATTTAAATTCGATCAACCCCGAGCTATCTCTTTCTCTCTTTTTTGCTCAACTGTTTTTTTTTTTTTTTCTCTCCTTCCTGTCTCTCTCACTCTCTCTCTTTCACACTTTCTCGCTCTGTTTCTCTCACTTTCTCTTTCTCTTGCTGTCTGTTTCTCTCACTTTCTCTTCCTCTTGCTCTCTGTTTCTCTCACTTTCTGTCTGTACCCCGTGACAATAGAACGCTGTCCAGCTGGACATGAAGCCCTCACAGCTGGGTGTCTTTATTTCGAGTATTCTCTCTCTCTCTCTCTCTCTCTCTCTCTCTCTCTCTCTCTCTCTCTCTCTCTCTCTCTCTCTCTCTCTCTCTCTCTCTCTCTCTCCGAATCTCCCCTTTATCATACGTTTTCATTTTGCTGCCTTTTAATGTTTTGGGTGCATTACTGATGGTTCTTGGTTACTGTAACCCTGGTAACATATTCATACTACCTATGTAAACACCGTATATATCACAAATATACATGTTGAAATACCGTTCCGTCAACACAGGCTGATCATGTGATACGTTAAAGCGCTTATAGTTGGAATTCAGTCAAGCTTTGTTGGGAATGCCATGTCTTTTGTGTCATAATCTTAATCATGTAGTTTTTGGTAAAGTTTCCAAGTCTATATCTATTGATAAATACATATAGAATTATAGCACAAGTTTAGCCCCGCCCATAGACAATCTGTCAGCTAAGCTGATTGGTTGACATTGCCATGAGTCTGTTCTGTCTAAATGATCAGAGCATAACTTTTACAACACTTTTAAACATGTACTATACTCTTAACCAAAACGATTTCGGTTTGCACCATCTGCATCTGTTAAACCTGTGTTTATTGAAAAATGCACGTACACTTATTGAGTTTGAAACTTCTAGATGCATATAGCTTGGTGTGTCAAAACCATTTCTGATGTTAATTTGAGTGAACATCATAGCCGTCAAAGGAGGAGAGATGTATGTTATTTCAATATGGATTTGATATGCATGGATAACCCTCTCCTTTCAGCTACTCGAAGAACAAGTGGTGGGAATGTGTGCTGTTCTTTTTGACACACCAACCAATCAGACAGTAACAGTCGTTAATGATGCTTATGTGGTTGCCTTTGACAACTGGTTAGTCAGTTATGTTTCCCATTTTCATATACAGACACATATACAGACAGGGGTCGGCCTATTTTAAACAATAACTTTACCCCCCCCCCCCCCCCCCCCCCCCCACACACACACACACACACACACACACCTACACCTACACACGTTTTATCCAAGCGTCATATTGACATATCACCAGAATATTCCATTAAAGAGCCCTACCAACCGATTCCCGCGGTCGTATTCCGCAACAGTTAACCATCTTCGCCGTATTATATCTGACGGAAACATCGGACAGTAGTAACAACGCTGCGTTCGAAAAACACATTTTGTCGGACACTTTTTTTTTTGCTAGGTGTCGCCTGACAACGGCCAACGAGTTTTCTTTTTAAAGGGGGCGCTGGACCCCCACTTTGTGGTCCGACGCCTTCTCAACACGAGTACGTTGTAGACAAGCTTTAGCCCTCATAAGAAGTAGATCAACTATAGGGAGCAGTGTGCTATGCTCGGTTACAATGGTCCTTGGATGGCTACATACGTCAAGCTTTGGGCCATTAAGCCTCTGCGCTTTTTTTAAACAATAACTGTATGTACCGTATTGAGGTTCTTTTGTACATTGAATGTTGAAAATGTTATATCTTATATAGAATGCATTATGTCATATCAAACCTACTTTTTCTATACAATCAATAAATCTCATCGTTAAACAACTGGTGTGTGAGGTAGTTCTTTGGTGACTGTTTTGGCAGGTTTTCTGTGACTGTGTGTGTGTATGTGTGTGCTGGAAGGTGTATCTGTCAGTTCCCCATCACAGAACTCTGTCCTCAAACTGTCAGGAAGAAGAGCAGAGACAGGCTGTGAAAGAGAGGAGGAGGAAGAACGAGGAAGAGGAGGTCCACAGGGAGTCAGGCTCCAAGCCGGTGAAGTCTGCTCAGAGAGAAACTGTAGAGACACTACAGACACATAGACATCAGACTACACCACCAGACTGTTAGAAACAGGGGGGAAGACACCAGCCTATACCACCAGACTGTTATAGGGTCACATCCATGCACACAACTTCATAGTCTGTCTTCTCGCTCAAGACCAGAGAAAAATGTTATGTTTCATCATTTTATTTTACACAATAGGGTTTGTGTAACCCATAATTGCATGTAATACAATGAGTAGTAAACGACATATGCTACAGTATACTGGAGTACAAATATCCCCCAATTCAGTCGTGCTCTACAATGGGGAAAGTCTGCATTAGGAGTCTACACGACAGCGGTAGAAAGAAGTTGAACATGTTTACAAACCAGTTTACAATCCAACCACAAGTCTACTTTCAGCCATTCTGCCAAGGCTTTATTCAACTCAACACAAGAACATCACAAAATGTTTGTTGTAGTTTACAAAAACATATATAACATTTAGGAATGTCTGCCACATCACACCAATGAAATAAGAGGGGTTGCAACCATGACAACAACAAAGCAAAATGTGAAATACATTGTACTGCGAATATAACGTCATTTCAAAATAAAAGCGCTCTTCATTATGTCAAGTCAATGACAGTCCTTACATTAGACCTAAGGTTGGTCTTGATTCTCCACACGTCGTTGGCATCTACATGTATATACGTGCAGAAGTCACTACTCCGCATGCTATTCATGAAATCATGTCCTACAATAGGCCAGGGACGATCCTTAATATTATACCGATAGTCTCAGCAAATTGATTTATTATTTATTTGTAAAAAACAAAGACAATTTGTGCCTTGTCTCCCGTGTATGGTCTCATGTACAGTTATTAATAAACCCAATTGATTGAGTTATCAGTAATGTCCGATTGTCAGGAAGTGACACGATTTATAATTCACTTGCCATACCATGGCAATTTGGTCTGGAACACCCAAGATGGCTGACCCCACTTAGTTGGGACAACCAAAATGGCCGACTCGTACACCTAGAACCAGCCTGTTGTAAAGGTAAACCACATACAATGTTTCCGTGTCTGTTATCAATATGGACATCACAAATACACACTGGAGGGGACCGTGGAATCGTATGTAAGCATTTCTGTTCCTCTGAGGCTTGCTTGGGATCAGTAGGGCGTATTCCTCCCAGGGTGAACTGGGATTGGTGGGGTGTACTGGGGTTCAGTTGGGTGTGTTCCTCTTAGGATTATCTGGGATCGGTTGGGTGTGTTCCTCTCAGGGTTATCTGGGATCGGTTGGGTGTGTTCCTCTCAGGGTTATCTGGGATCGGTTGGGTGTACTGGGGTACAGTTGGCGAGGCGGGAACACGTGGCGAGCCGGTTGCCTTCCCAGTAGCCGGCGTCCTGGCCCTCATGACAGCGGCACTTGGTGCAGGAGTCCACCCATACAGGACTTCCACCCGGTA
Organism: Aplochiton taeniatus; assembly: GCA_017639675.1. Classification (NCBI taxonomy): domain Eukaryota; kingdom Metazoa; phylum Chordata; class Actinopteri; order Galaxiiformes; family Galaxiidae; genus Aplochiton; species Aplochiton taeniatus. The sequence continues at coordinate 2,280,354 of CM030189.1, forward strand.
TGACCTGGGTACGGGTGGCATCAACGTAGCAGTTTGGGCCTGGGACACACACACACACACACACACACACCTTTATTAACTGCTTTTATTCTATAATCAACATTACTTAAGATTAATTTTCCATGAATTTTCACTTGGACATGAACAGGGGTTTATCGTGAGTGGGAGTGTGTCACTGCACTGTGCTCTTTGAGAACAACCCCCCCCCCCCCATTACAACGTACGGGGCATGAGTGTAGGGCACGCTACCCCACTTACCCTCCCTGCACTCTGGGCAGCACTTCCCCGGAGGGTACACGGGGTTGACGCAGGGCGGGGGAGCACAATCTGCCACGAGGCAGCGGGCGATGCCGTCACTGTCACACGTGCACTGCTCACACTCCGATGGCTTGCAGGCAAACGCACACACACACACACACACACACACACACACACACACACACACACACACACACAGATACACAATCAGAATATTTTTCTCAACTGCTGAAAACGGGACTTTTTGAAATATCAAAAGTTTTGTTGTCAAGCTTGTCATAGCCTATGTTAACTTGTGTCATTTTGGTGCCACATTCACCGTTAAACCACTAGGGGGCGCCATATATTTACATTTACAGGCTACACCTTCGAGGACATGCCAAGTGTCTGTCAATGTAGGGTAACAATTAACTACAAACCAAAGCCCCTACTCATTCCTTTCAATAATTTATCGGAGAAACAATCATTAATTGCCCAAAATGGTGTCTCTTTACGATTCCCAATAGGCCTAATATTATATAAGAATATAGACCTAACTATAATAGCGCATTGTCATGCATTATCGCATTATCTAGGTGAATCATAATTTAAGGATATGGTCTTAAAAAACATACAGTTTAGTAACCTCAATAGATATTTTTTTGTATTCCCCAATACACTAGAATTCTGTCGACCTAATAGGCCATGCGCCAAAGAGTCTAACATGCCTATGGCTACGAAGACTGCATCGCCAATACCTGAAAGTTTGTCCCAAGGTCGAACACCTCTCCCCGATACTCGCAGCCAATCTTCTCACACCTCGGGCAACAGTCGGTGGGGTAGTGGCTGACATGGATGCAACCAGGGGGCAGAGATGTGCACTCGGTACGGGCACAGACCGAACCTTCGGCAGTGCATTCACACTGCGTGCAGTGGTCCGAGTCTAAGAAGTACCATTCCCCCACGTAGTAAAAACTGCCGTTGGCTTCACAGGTGCCCTCGTGCCCAGCGACAGAGAAAGCTACCGCGGCATGTGCGCAAAGAACCACCGCCACCACAGAGCGCAGTATCCGGAGTGAGAAAAAGTGCTCCTTTTCTATTTTCATTTTGTTGAAAACTTGTTTTGCAAAGGCTATATATGCCCAATGGTTGGTAATCCAAGTGTTGTTTCGGATTTGATAGCGTTTCTTTAAAAACAAATGTTTTTGTTACATTTCTCCAGAGCGCAAAATCCCCTGCATTACTTTTAGATAGCCTTCAGTTGAAGCCCCGCAGTGACTGGTTTGGTCAATCGAGCGTGCACTACATTTCCGAAGAGAGGAGAAAGTAAGCTCCGTGGGGGTTATGTTTCATTTTACACGTGACTGTCAGTCTGGTTCAAGTCCTTCCCTTTCTTACCCCAGATCAACTATTATATTACTTTTTTTTCTTCACTATTTTCTTTCCGAAATTAAGATGAATAGCCTTTCCCTTTTTTCCAAAGTATATGTAGACCTTTATAAAGGCTTGCAGTGAAAGAAATAAACAATGTTTTTATATATATATTTTGCTGTAGCTTAAATAAAATGATAAAGCCCCTTTCAGCTTTGCAATGACAAGACGGACACTTGTTTAATCAACTGATAAATCCAACGTTCAATCGATCATTCATGGTTATTAAAATCACCACTTCTACTTCTCGCGATCTTTTCACCTTAGCGACCAGAATGTTGACAGTGGATACAGGAAGCAACATCGTTAGTTTAGTTTTCTGTGCGACTTAATTTGAAACAAACCCAATTCATGCGTTCGCGGACTACGGTTTTCACAATTTAATGGATATTCTGAATTCAATCTTATTGTTTATATTGCTTCAAATCAAACCCCTTTTATTAACATGAATGTGTCTCAATGTTATGGCAAGCAAAACTTGGTTGCCAACTTTAAAAGTAGGCTACAGCTGGTTAGCGAATGCAGAAGCGTGCAGTAGGAACTGCACACCAGGAGTCAGCTGCTACCTGGTTAGTAAAGTTAGTAAACCCGATAACAGCACAAATTGTTGTCAGCAACTTTTGACAGTTTTTGGAGTAGCTGTAGGCTACATTGTCATGTTGTGTCTAGCATTGACCTAACGTGAGTTCAACCCCACCGCCCATGTCAAACTGCCGCTGGTTGAGGCTTGATGGAAGCAAGAGAGGAAAGCCCACAGTCCTTGTGGTCTTTGATCGTGGCGCACGTATCGGAGTCTGAACTACCTGAGATCAGGAGGGTCCTTGGAGATGCTCTTATCGACATGTACATGGAAATACATTCCGAGGTAATAATCATCCTCTCACACTCTTTGGTTTGAAAAACACGTGAAATTGTCAGAACCAGACGTCCTGGTTCTGTTGTGTTGAAACATTTGCAGTACACAGACTGGACACAAGCTAGTTCAACTCCCACGTTTTCTGCATTCTTGTCGTATGTGAGTTATTGCTGTCGTGACATTGGTCTCTTAGTCTACTGTTACTAGGGTATGAGGCAGACACATCAATATTTACTTTAGGAAGAGTTGAGCTCCGTTGGCGCAGGACTCTGCTACAGAAAACAGCCAACAGACAGCACACTGGCAGAGAAATAACATCAGCTGTGGCTGATTTCCTGGCCAGACAAGTAATACACTGCCAGTTGAGCTGCCAATGAGGGGCTGTGCCAGAATAGGCCACAAGCGCTTCCGGCTTGCTTGTGAAGGCCGTGACCATTTAGTAGCTTTCAAACTTTGAAAATAAAAAGTCGAACGTTTTTTGGGACCTGTAGACATGGTTATACAGTTAAGCCCTGACTTGTGTGACAAAGCAGACAGTCATTTTTCAAAAATACACTTATAATATTCATTATGCCATAATCCAAGAGGAGTACTTCAAAAACGAATATTTTAAAATGAATTTGGGTTGAGAGTAGATATGTCATTGGGGTTTTCAGGTGGGCACCTTCCATCCCCAATGTTTTGTTAATTTGAGCCCACGACACCTCCAAATGTTGTGCTAGAGGCCGCAGCACATCCTGTTAGACTGCCTGACTCTCATCCGACACGTGCATGATTCCAGTAGTGCAGGACCAGCCATTGTCTCTGCGCTTGAAGTGTTATGTGAAACGGGTAGAGGAAAAACGTTTTAAAACTCAAACAGAGACCGAAACGGCTTTATCTCAGGGTGTGTCTCCTTTAGGGTAGCCTACCTTTCAAAGGCCAGGGGGTTCTTAAGATCATTCGGACTGCTTTTGGCTTAACCTACACTGGATTTACAACGCATAACAGTCACCAAATGTTATTGTCATTATGAGAAGCTATATATACATATATATATATATATATACACAGTATGATCAGTTGATCGTGTGAAGAGGTACCTTTTCCAACGGGTCGAGGGGCTAAGCCAGGACAGTGACTCCCCTGCAGGCGAGCACAGGACACCCCTGGGTCGTGACCCAGCCAGAGGGGAACGGGTCTAGTCTAGTCTCCGCTAGCCCCAGCTTCACAAGGCAGGAAATGAAGAGAACACAAAGCAATCTGTAACCGTGTCCTCCACAGGTACAGTCGCTGAGGAGGGTGCATTCCACTGTGAACTGCCTTGTGTGGGACTGCCCCACTAGTCTGCAGCTTTGTGGCCCCAGCCTGGGCCCCGCCACGAGGTCATATGCTGGGCGTCGCCTCAGTGGAAAAGTAATGATACCCCCATGTCGGAAGATGTTATCAGCGTTTCCACCACAGAGAATGAACCGGTGGAAGGAACCTAAGCAAGCAGTTTAGAATCCCAGTAGGGAGGTGCAAGTGTTGGGAATTTGTTAAAAAAAAATAACTGGGGGGAAAAAAAAATTGGGGGTTGTATGCCCTTATTGAAGGTCATGGTTGGAGATTGGAGACAACAATTGTAACAACAATACCAACAGCATCAGCACCA
>CM030189.1:2289510-2292010 GCA_017639675.1 Aplochiton taeniatus
GCACCTGTGTTCCTTAAGAGGGAAGTGTAGCCCCCCACCCAGGACCCCCGTGAATTAGAGATCCTAAACCTCACCACCGTCCAGAGAGGAAAGGGGGGAGGAAGGGGAGGGAAAAGGGGAAGGGGGTGGGGGGAAGAGTAGAGGTCTTTGAACAACATAAAATGGATGACGATTTGAATCATCTTTGTGTGTGTGTGTGTGTGTGTGTGTGTGTGTGTGTGTGTGTGTGTGTGTGTGTGTGTGTGTGTACCACAGGGCCTCTAGTTCCATTTGTGTAACTAAAGATGAGGTCCCCACATTTTGCTGGGAGACCCTTTAAGCAGCTTACTAACACACAATGTGGCCTCTGTCTTAGACTCCACACGCACACACACACACACACACACACACACACACACACACACACACCAGTGAAGTAGAGGACTACTAATCATCCTTTCTCCTACATTAAGCAGCAGATGGTCCTTTTGAAGAAAAAGGCTCATTTGAGGAGGAAGCCATTGTTTCTTCAGAGAGTCTCATCCTGCTTTCTCCCTGCTCCTTGACTCATATTTCTCTCCTGCTACAGCGGGTCTAATTAGGTGGACTTGAGGCTGACACACACACACACACACACACACACACACAATCAAAGAGGATGGGCGTGTTTGGCTGGAAGCCACCTCAGTCGCTGGTTAAAGCAGCAGGTGCACCTGAATAGGATAGGAAGCCATTATTTGAAGGTGTTTCTCTTCCTCCAGGGACAGCCAGGCGGTGTTCACTCACTACCACCCTGCCGTGGTGACATACGCCCTGGGCAACCGCCCCGGCAACAGGCGCTGTGAGCCCGAGGAGGAATCGGTCAGCCCCTGCCAACAGGGGAGGTCAGTACACACACACACACAGACACACACACATAATCATACACACACACACACACACACACACACACACACACACACACACACAGCGGGAGCAGTTGCCCAGGAGGTGCTACGGTCAGCCTGTCCGTCTTAGTTAACCAGCCAATCAGCAGAGACCAGGGAGAGGGGGATTTCTCCTGGTTAACTAAAGGATGAATCAAAATGTTGTGCTGTGGTCTCCACCCAGATCTGTCTCCAGATGTTCAGTGCTGTGGTCTCCACCCAGATCTGTCTCCAGATGTTCAGTGCTGTGTTCTCCAACTAGATCTGTCTCCAGATGTTCAGTGCTGTGTTCTCCACCCAGATCTGTCTCCAGATGTTCAGTGCTGTGTTCTCCACCCAGATCTGTCTCCAGATGTTCAGTGCTGTGGTCTCCACCCAGATCTGTCTCCAGATGTTCAGTGCTGTGTTCTCCAACTAGATCCGTCTCCAGATGTTCAGTGCTGTGTTCTCCAACTAGATCTGTCTCCAGATGTTCAGTGCTGTGTTCTCCAACTAGATCTGTCTCCAGATGTTCAGTGCTGTCCTGCTGCCAGGAGGACATGGTGGAGCCGGTGAAGGACAAACTGAATGTCTCCGACATTGACCAGGTGGTCCTGCACCTCCAGTAAGTTAAATATCTCTACAGTAAGGTCAATATCTTTACAGTAAGTTAAATATCTCTACAGTAAGGCCAATATCTTTACAGTATGTTAAATATCTTTACAGTAAGTTAAATATCTCTACAGTAAGGTCAATATCTTTACAGTATGTTCAATATCTTTACAGTAAGTTAAATATCTCTACAGTAAGGCCAATATTTTTACAGTAAAGTCAATATCTTTACAGTATGTTAAATATCTTTACAGTACGTTAAATATATTTACAGGAAGGTCAATATCTTTACAGTATGTTAAATATCTTTACAGTAAGGTCAATATCTTTACAGTAAGTTCAATATCTTTACAGTAAGGTCAATATCTTTAATGTAAGTTAAATATCTTTACAGTAAGGTCAATATCTTTACAATACGTGAAATGTCTTTACAGTACGTTAAATATCTTTACAGTAAGTTAAATATATTTTCAGTATGTTAAATATCATTATAGTAAGTTAAATATCATTATAGTACGTCCTCATTATCTCTACAGTTATCATGCCTTCTGTGTTTGTTCTGTTTTTAATGTGTGTACAGAGACTATAGGGATGCATCACTGTCATAGTATATACTGTGTGTGTGTGTGTGTGTGTGTGTGTGTGTGTGTGTGTGTGTGTGTGTGTGTGTGTGTGTGTGTGTGTGTGTGTGTGTGGACATTCTTGCTTCTAAATAGAAGGTAGCATGCTAGAAGTGAATGTGTGGCTGTGTCTGGTAGAAAGGCCTCCTCTCTAAGAGGACTGGTGTGCTTCCTCCCAGTCACACACAGTGGCTCAGGGTGGAAGGGGGGTTTCCAGTCCACTGTGTGCCCCTCTCTGTCCCCCCCTTGGAACACCTCTCCTCCCTGGACATGCATCTGGTGCTCTCTCCCTCCCTCCTCCCTCTTTCTTTCTTTCTTTCTTTCTTTTCTTTCTTTCTTTCTTTCTTCTTTCTTTCTTTCTTTCTTTCTTTCTTTCTTTCTTCT
>CM030189.1:2297010-2312010 GCA_017639675.1 Aplochiton taeniatus
ATCCAAAATGGCCGACAGAGTGGCCCCGGCGACAGTGACCGCCAGCCAAGGACGCCGAGCCAAAATGGCCGCCGCCGCAGTTTCAGCGGTGTTAAAGATGGCAACCATCCAGCCTTAGAAACCGAGGTAACCCAGAGCACGGCTAACCGCCAAGACAGGTTTGTCAGAACCTTGGGAGCACGGGATCGAGACCCAGAGAGCAGTGAAACGCACGCTCAGTGTTTTCACAGCACACCCATGGGACAGCTCTCCTCCACAGGGGACTCCACAAAGACCCTCCCCGACCAGGGGGGACCTACAGGCGGGCCGGAAGGCTTCCAGCGTCAGCCAGCTCCTCCTGCAGTACAGAGGCCGGCCAGTAGAGGGAAGGCCATGTCCAGGAGGCTGGGGCGAGCTCTGGGAGACGGCGTGCTCAGCTTGGTGTGACCTATTCCTTTCTCCCTCCATCTCACCCCCCCCCCCCCCCTCCATGTCCCCCCCTCTCCTCCACGCCTCTCTCCTCCCCATCTCCCCCACCCTCCCTCCACCTCCCCCCTCTCCTCCACCTCCCTCCCCCATCTCCTCAACCTAACTCCCCCCTCTTCCCCCTCTCCTCCACCTCTCTGCTCCCCCTCTGCTCCACCTCCCTCCCCCATCTCCTCCCCCCTCTCCCCCACGTCACACAGGGACAGGGTTTGATACTGTCTTCAGTTTCGTGTGAGCCGTTCCCCTCTCCTCCGCCAGGAAAATTGCATTTTAAATGGGAAGGAAAAGTTGTATATGTTGTTTGGTGTGCCTAATTTTCATTAAACATATTCATGCATGGCCATGGAGGATTGAGAGGGAACAGTGTTTGCTCTGTGCGTTTATAAAAACACAAAAAAGTATAAAGGTAATACATATATTTACTGCAATAACTAATAACTAGATCAACTAACAATAAGCTATTGTTGGTGACCTGTCATCACCACTGTTAAACCATGTGACTAAATGATATCTGCATGCTAAATGAGAGACAGGTGTGCAGTAATTGTCCTGCAACCGTAGTGTGGAGGGCAGGACAAACGGGATAAGTGTCTATAGTTTCTAAAGCATCACTGTTTTGGAAGGTAGAACAACAGCACTTAGGTTACTTAGGGCAGACTGGTGATGTTACGTGCCCCTATAGTAGTATAAGAAGTCTATGCCCTTGTCATAATGGGGCACTAAAACACTTAATGAAAAAAATCTATATTATTCCTTCACACCTGTGTGTACTCAATATGCAAATTTGAATTAGTGTTAATTGATGACAGGTGTGTACTTCAACCTTGTAAGGAAGTTTCTTAGAATTTAGAAAACTTGAGTAGTTTTGGTTGGAATGCATGTAACGTCCACAAAGCCACCCCCGACCACCCGACCCTACCAGAATTTTCTCTCTTATCATATTGATGTAGCATACTACTTGACGGTTTATAAACGAATGTTGCACACCTGTCTGTCATGAAATATGCAAATATAAGTGATGGCAACTTATAGGCACAAGAAAAGAGTTGAGACCAGCCTTAACCTTTGATCTCATTGTGTGTGTGTGTGAGTGTGTGAGTGTGTGTGTGTGTGTGTGTGTGTGTGTGTGTGACTTGATGAAGAGTATGCTTGTCTTACAGGTATCCTGTCATTAACTAACAATAAGCTATTGTTGGTGACCCACTGTTAAACCATGTGACTAAATTAAATCTGCATACAAAATGAGAGACAGGTGTGCAGTAATTGTCCTGCAACCGTAGTGTGGAGGGCAGGACAAACGGGATAAGTGTCCATAGTTTCTAAAGCATCACTGTTTTGGAAGGTAGAACAACAGCACTTACTAATTATCACGGTTACTTAGGGTAGACTGATGATGTTACGTGCCCCTATAGTAGTATAAGAAGTGTATGCCCTTGTCATTAATGGGGCACTAAAACACTTAATGAAATAAATCTATATTATTCCTTCACACCTGTGTGTACTCAATATGCAAATTTGAATTAGTGTTAATTGATGACAGGTGTGTACTTCAACTTTGTAAGGAAGTTTCTTAGAATTAGAAAACTTGAGTAGTTTTGGTTGGAACGCATGTAACGTCCACAAGCCACCCCCGACCACCCGACCCTACCAGAATTTTCTCTCTTATCATATTGATGTAGCATACTACTTCGGTTTATAGAAATGTTGCACACCTGTCTGTCATTAAATATGCAAATCTAAGTGATGGTAACTCATAGGCACAAGCAAAGAGTTGAGACCAGCCTTAACCTTTGATCTCATTGTGTGTGTGTGTGTGTGTGTGTGTGTGTGTGTGTGTGTGTGTGTGTGTGTGTGTGTGTGTGTGACTTGATGAAGAGTATGCTTTGTCTTTCAGGTATCCTGTCATTAACTCTGTTATTTTCTTATGAAAGTCTCCTAGTTGGCATCAGACACAAGTATAAAGGTAATAAATAGATTTACTGTAATAACTAATAACTAGATCAACTAACAATAAGCTATTGTTGGTGACACCACTGTTAAACCATGTGACTAAATGATATCTGCATACTAAATGAGAGACAGGTGTGCGTAACTGTCCTGCAACCGTAGTGTGGAGGGCAGGACAAACGGGATAAGTGTCCATAGTTTCTAAAGCATCACTGTTTTGGAAGGTAGAACAACAGCACTTACTAATTATCAAGGTTACTTAGGGAGACTGATGATGTTACGTGCCCTATAGTAGTATAAGAAGTGTATGCCCTTGTCATTAATGGGGCACTAAAACACTTAATGAAATAAATCTATATTATTCCTTCACACCTGTGTGTACTCAATATGCAAATTTGAATTAGTGTTAATTGATGACAGGTGTGTACTTCAACCTTGTAAGGAAGTTTCTTAGAATCTAGAAAACTTGACTAGTTTTTTGGAACGCATGTAACGTCCACAAACCCACCCCCGACCACCCAACCCTACCAGAATTTTCTCTCTTATCATATTGATGTAGCATACTACTTGACGGTTTATAGACTAATGTTGCACACCTGTCTGTCATTAGATATGCAAATCTAAGTGATGGTAACTCATAGGCACAAGCAAAGAGTTGAGACCAGCCTTAACCTTTGATCTCATTGTGTGTGTGTGTGTGTGTGTGTGTGTGTGTGTGTGTGTGTGTGTGTGTGTGTGACTTGATGAAGAGTATGCTTTGTCTTTCAGGTATCCTGTCATTAACTCTGTTATTTTCTTATGAAAGTCTCCTAGTTGGCATCAGACACAAGTATAAAGGTAATAAATAGATTTACTGTAATAACTAATAACTAGATCAACTAACAATAAGCTATTGTTGGTGACCTGTCATCACCACTGTTAAACCATGTGACTAAATGATATCTGCATACTAAATGAGAGACAGGTGTGCCGTAATTGTCCTGCAACCGTAGTGTGGAGGGCAGGACAAACGGGATAAGTGTCCATAGTTTCTAAAGCATCACTGTTTTGGAAGGTAGAACAACAGCACTTACTAATTATCAAGGTTACTTAGGGGAGACTGATGATGTTACTTGCCTCTATAGTAGTATAAGAAGTGTATGCCCTTGTCATTAATGGGGCACTAAAACACTTAATGAAATAAATCTAGATTATTCCTTCACACCTGTGTGTACTCAATATGCAAATTTGAATTAGTGTTAATTGATGACAGGTGTGTACTTCAACTTTGTAAGGAAGTTTCTTAGAATCTAGAAAACTTGACTAGTTTTGGTTGGAACGCATGTAATGTCCACAACCCCACCCCCGACCACCCAACCCTACCAGAATTTTCTCTCTTATCATATTGATGTAGCATACTACTTGACGGTTTATAGACTAATGTTGCACACCTGTCTGTCATTAGATATGCAAATCTAAGTGATGGTAACTCATAGGCACAAGCAAAGAGTTGAGACCAGCCTTAACCTTTGATCTCATTGTGTGTGTGTGTGTGTGTGTGTGTGTGTGTGTGTGTGTGTGTGTGTGTGTGTGTGTGTGTGTGTGTGTGTGTGACTTGATGAAGAGTATGCTTTGTCTTTCAGGTATCCTGTCATTAACTCTGTTATTTTCTTATGAAAGTCTCCTAGTTGGCATCAGACACAAATATAAAGGTAATAAATAGATTTACTGTAATAACTAATAACTAGATCAACTAACAATAAGCTATTGTTGGTGACCTGTCATCACCACTGTTAAACCATGTGACTAAATGATATCTGCATACTAAATGAGAGACAGGTGTGCAGTAATTGTCCTGCAACCGTAGTGTGGAGGGCAGGACAAACGGGATAAGTGTCCATAGTTTCTAAAGCATCACTGTTTTGGAAGGTAGAACAACAGCACTTACTAATTATCAAGGTTACTTAGGGTAGACTGATGATGTTACGTGCCCCTATAGTAGTATAAGAAGTGTATGCCCTTGTCATTAATGGGGCACTAAAACACTTAATGAAATAAATCTATATTATTCCTTCACACCTGTGTGTACTCAATATGCAAATTTGAATTAGTGTTAATTGATGACAGGTGTGTACTTCAACTTTGTAAGGAAGTTTCTTAGAATCTAGAAAACTTGACTAGTTTTGGTTGGAACGCATGTAACGTCCACAAACCCACCCCCGACCACCCAACCCTACCAGAATTTTCTCTCTTATCATATTGATGTAGCATACTACTTGACGGTTTATAGACGAATGTTGCACACCTGTCTGTCATTAAATATGCAAATCTAAGTGATGGTAACTCATAGGCACAAGCAAAGAGTTGAGACCAGCCTTAACCTTTGATCTCATTGTGTGTGTGTGTGTGTGTGTGTGTGTGTGTGTGTGTGTGTGTGTGTGTGACTTGATGAAGAGTATGCTTTGTCTTTCAGGTATCCTGTCATTAACTCTGTTATTTTCTTATGAAAGTCTCCTAGTTGGCATCAGACACAAGTATAAAGGTAATAAATAGATTTACTGTAATAACTAATAACTAGATCAACTAACAATAAGCTATTGTTGGTGACCTGTCATCACCACTGTTAAACCATGTGACTAAATGAAATCTGCATACTAAATGAGAGACAGGTGTGCAGTAATTGTCCTGCAACCGTAGTGTGGAGGGCAGGACAAACGGGATAAGTGTCCATAGTTTCTAAAGCATCGCTGTTTTGGAAGGTAGAACAACAGCACTTACTAATTATCAAGGTTACTTAGGGGAGACTGATGATGTTACGTGCCCCTATAGTAGTATAAGAAGTGTATGCCCTTGTCATTAATGGGGCACTAAAACACTTAATGAAATAAATCTATATTATTCCTTCACACCTGTGTGTACTCAATATGCAAATTTGAATTAGTGTTAATTGATGACAGGTGTGTACTTCAACTTTGTAAGGAAGTTTCTTAGAATCTAGAAAACTTGGCTAGTTTTGGAACGCATGTAACGTCCACAAACCCACCCCCGACCACCCAACCCTACCAGAATTTTCTCTCTTATCATATTGATGTAGCATACTACTTCACGGTTTATAGACGAATGTTGCACACCTGTCTGTCATTAAATATGCAAATCTAAGTGATGGTAACTCATAGGCACAAGCAAAGAGTTGAGACCAGCCTTAACCTTTGATCTCATTGTGTGTGTGTGTGTGTGTGTGTGTGTGTGTGTGTGTGTGTGTGTGTGTGTGTGACTTGATGAAGAGTATGCTTTGTCTTTCAGGTATCCTGTCATTAACTCTGTTATTTTCTTATGAAAGTCTCCTAGTTGGCATCAGACACAAGTATAAAGGTAATAAATAGATTTACTGTAATAACTAATAACTAGATCAACTAACAATAAGCTATTGTTGGTGACCTGTCATCACCACTGTTAAACCATGTGACTAAATGAAATCTGCATACTAAATGAGAGACAGGTGTGCAGTAATTGTCCTGCAACCGTAGTGTGGAGGGCAGGACAAACGGGATAAGTGTCCATAGTTTCTAAAGCATCGCTGTTTTGGAAGGTAGAACAACAGCACTTACTAATTATCAAGGTTACTTAGGGGAGACTGATGATGTTACGTGCCCCTATAGTAGTATAAGAAGTGTATGCCCTTGTCATTAATGGGGCACTAAAACACTTAATGAAATAAATCTATATTATTCCTTCACACCTGTGTGTACTCAATATGCAAATTTGAATTAGTGTTAATTGATGACAGGTGTGTACTTCAACTTTGTAAGGAAGTTTCTTAGAATCTAGAAAACTTGGCTAGTTTTGGAACGCATGTAACGTCCACAAACCCACCCCCGACCACCCAACCCTACCAGAATTTTCTCTCTTATCATATTGATGTAGCATACTACTTCACGGTTTATAGACGAATGTTGCACACCTGTCTGTCATTAAATATGCAAATCTAAGTGATGGTAACTCATAGGCACAAGCAAAGAGTTGAGACCAGCCTTAACCTTTGATCTCATTGTGTGTGTGTGTGTGTGTGTGTGTGTGTGGTGTGTGTGTGTGTGTGACTTGATGAAGAGTATGCTTTGTCTTTCAGGTATCCTGTCATTAACTCTGTTATTTTCTTATGAAAGTCTCCTAGTTGGCATCAGACACAAGTATAAAGGTAATAAATAGATTTACTGTAATAACTAATAACTAGATCAACTAACAATAAGCTATTGTTGTGACCTGTCATCACCACTGTTAAACCATGTGACTAAATGAAATCTGCATACTAAATGAGAGACAGGTGTGCAGTAATTGTCCTGCAACCGTAGTGTGGAGGGCAGGACAAACGGGATAAGTGTCCATAGTTTCTAAAGCATCACTGTTTTGGAAGGTAGAACAACAGCACTTACTAATTATCAAGGTTACTTAGGGGAGACTGATGATGTTACGTGCCCCTATAGTAGTATAAGAAGTGTATGCCCTTGTCATTAATGGGGCACTAAAACACTTAATGAAATAAATCTATATTATTCCTTCACACCTGTGTGTACTCAATATGCAAATTTGAATTAGTGTTAATTGATGACAGGTGTGTACTTCAACTTGTAAGGAAGTTTCTTAGAATCTAGAAAACTTGGACTAGTTTTGGAACGCATGTAACGTCCACAAACCCACCCCCGACCACCCAACCCTACCAGAATTTTCTCTCTTATCATATTGATGTAGCATACTACTTCACGGTTTATAGACGAATGTTGCACACCTGTCTGTCATTAAATATGCAAATCTAAGTGATGGTAACTCATAGGCACAAGCAAAGAGTTGAGACCAGCCTTAACCTTTGATCTCATTGTGTGTGTGTGTGTGTGTGTGTGTGTGTGTGTGTGTGTGTGTTTGTGTGTGTGACTTGATGAAGAGTATGCTTTGTCTTACAGGTATCCTGTCATTAACTCTGTTATTATCTTATGAAAGTCTCCTAGTTGGCATCAGACACAAGTATAAAAGTAATAAATATATTTACTGTAATAACTAATAACTAGATCAACTAACAATAAGCTATTGTTGGTGACCTGGCTTTTTCTTACAGGTATCCTGTCATTTACTATTTATATTTTTATAAAAGTCTTCATCTAGGTGACTTTTAATTCGAGAAGTTTATTTGTTTTGCTTCTTAACATTATCAATTCCATCCCGTTCCATACAGTAAGATGCAAATGATGCCATTTGTCATTTTCCTCTGGCCATTGGAACGTCGCCTTGCACACTAAACAGTTAACAAACAGCAGTGAGTTGATCTTTAAAATAGATTTTATTTACCATTTTGTAATTGAAACATTTTACGATATACAGCTGACATGACTACGACAACTCAATGGATTTTGGCCCTATAGGAAGAAGAATAGACATTGTTAGATATAGATATGATATATGATAGAAACATACCAGAGCTGGGTCCTCTTTTACATTTGTGCTTTTCATCTCACCCATGAAAGAATTCACATTGCCATAGCAACATCACATCATTGTCCGTTGACACATGTTCAAATCGGTTTGTTTTTGTTTAAAAACTTTTTTTAATTTAGATATTTTTTTTTGCACCAAACCAGTGTAAAGTCATTGTTTACTTGTTTTGCAATTATTAGAAGTTTAATGGATGTGTTTTTTTTTTTTTACGTCTGTTGCTTATAAACACAAATAACCTCCTTAAAGTGCTTAGACAACAATGAGACAGCATTAGATTTATGAATAAGAAATTCAATAGATCTTATTCATAGAAAGTGGCAAGAAAAAAGGACAAATATCACAGTTTAGCTTTTTTTTTCATACAATTTATGTGTATTGTAAGTACGTTTTGTTTGGAACAATAGATAACACTCTCCACTGGGTATCCATAGCAACATCCCTTAGTGACGGTGATCCCTTTCACATGGGCTGAAGTCAAGCACGCCAATAGCCAATCAAAGTTGTGCTGCTATACAAGCTTTGAAGACATAGGCTTATCAAAGGATGTATAATAATGGACAAATAGCCTTATCAAATGATGTCTGATAATGGACAAATTGTTGTTACACAAGTACATAAGACAGGAAAGGATCTCAAATTTGAATTTTGATCAAAATAAAAAGCCAAAGACTTATCCCTCACGCCGTGTCACTGCTGCAACTGATACACGTTCAGCCATGTCAAATATTCCCAAAATAGTCTTTAACACACTGATATGTTTTATATTTATATCAATTTATACATTTCAAATGTTTTTCTGCAATTGATTTAAAAAATAATTCCACATACGCTTCACTTTTTGAAAAAAGTCAACTACATCTCCAACAAATTGCAAAGTGTTTAGAGGACAGAGAAATACAACAAGGGACCGTTGTAAAAGAGACCAGGCTCCTGAAATACTGCTGCAAAGGGTTGGGGCAAAATGGGCGGTAACACTGTTAGAAGTATACCTTCTCTATCCTGAAAATAAAGGTATCTCCCATATTCACTGTAAAAAGCAAGCATTCCTGTATAGTTTCAAGTTTCAATCCAAAACATTTAGTTTGGCAATACTTTTGATATCAGCTGGCTGCAATCTTATTTATTTTTTTCATATCCATGTGCATTTAACTTTAAAAAGACGAAAAGGTAGTGTCACAGGATGCAATTATAAGATCATTAAAATCTAACAAAATGTTTTCTTTCTCTTTTTTAGTACAAAAAATATCTTAAAAGGTAGATTGTGTATATTAGATTAGACATGGATAGTTATGGATTGATTAGAATTACATGACATCAATACAAACACTATCCTGACACTAAATCTAACTAACTTCAGCAGTACAAAGTACAGATATCCACTACATGGAAAATAATACACCATACACTGAACATTACCCAGCTAAACTACGCAAAAAACAAAATAAAAATAAAACAATACCCCGTCTATTACCCCTCCCTCAAATAAAAACACACACCAGTCTGATTATTAATATTTTTTTTTACATGACTGTACAGAGAGAAGACATTGAAGCCTGGTGGGAGCAGCAGAAATGGGGGGGGACAATGTGCTAGCATGGCAGCTACTATGCTAAGCTAACGCTACCATAGTGATGGGAGGAGGGACTAGCAGTTAAAAGAGCTCGATGGTGAAACCAATAAACAATAAGACCCTTCCATTTCATCGGTCAAAACGTCAAACCGACTTCCCGAACCAACGAAGAAGTGAAATGTATCCACCCAAAAGCTTCTCTTGTAGTTCACGAGCACATTAAGGGTACAAAGATGGCGGCTGCGTAGGTGTGTAGGTTCTTTGTAGGAAATAATTTGACACTTTTGAAAATGACCTACGAGGCGTGGTGATCATGTCGCACTGTTTAAAGCTTGACCCCCCCCCCCCCCCCTTGGGCTTCAAGAAACCTGTCTGGAAAAGCTCCCATGACTGAGACAGGGAGATAAGAAAAGAAGCAAAGCCCCCCGACAAAATGGAGACAGAGGAACAAGCTTAAGGGGTGCGGTCTGGTGTCAAAGACATTTATATACACCTGCAAGGAAATACTGTTACAATGAGAAAGAAAACAAAAAAGAAAAGTAAAGAGATTAAGACGTTCCACTACTCTGTTACTCGTTCACTAGCAGAATTAGCAGCGTCATTTAAGATAAATTACTAAATTACACTGAAATGTAATAACCTGTTGGAAATGAAAGACAAAATAAATGTTAAGCCCTGGGTCCTGGCTAAAAAAAAGAAGCCCCTCCTCCATACTCCCCCCCCCCCCCTCCCCCCCCCCCTCCCTCTCTCCTCTAATAGAGAGTCAATAGGCTAAAACAAGATGGTGGAACTTATCACAGTCGCCATTTTGTTGACACCCATGCAGATGTATCCAGTGCTAACAGAAAGGTATTCTAACCAAAGTAGGCTAGCTCACTGCCTTCTCTAAATGTAGCTCACACAGCATCCAGCCTCAGGCTGACTTAGACACCAGCCCCATTCAAAATCGACCCAACAACCTTTCACATGATAAGAATTACCCACGAAACCAAAACAAACAAAAATCAAGTCATGGATGTGGAATGGTAAACATTGTGGTTATTTGTCTTAAGATACTGTCGCTTCTTTACATAATAAACATGTGCTTCCTTATAATTATTTACTATGTTACTTTACAATAATGATAAAGATAAAATAAGACAATTCTATTCAGTGAACAATACTATACATCTATATTTCAACTACATAATTTCGTAAGATGATTTTTTTTTCAGTTTTTTTTCTCTGTATTCTTCCAGAGACAAGCTCCGTCTCCTGGGCAACCAGCGGCCTGGCCTTCACTTCCTGATTTCATTATCCAATCACATGACTACTTGGCTCAGAGCTTTGAAATGCCTGTAAATATATATGTACGGGTTCCGTTGCAAAGAAACATCAGCTGTATTCTCCTCTCGGAAAAGAAAAAGGAAAAAAAAAAAGAAGAAAAGAGATCAAAGATATCGACTCTCCAAGTAACCATGCCACCGAGATATTTTGAGTCCGTGCACGCTGAACATGTTTTTGGTAGCATGCTGATAACACTGGAGCACACAGATAACAGTAAGAGACTGCGACAAAGGCTGCAGACGCAACGCCCCAGGGAAACTGAAAGAGTTAAGCTAGCTGCTTCCTCCTCTGTCGTCAAAACTAGCCTTCCTCTCAGGCAGCGTTTGACAACAAACGCCTGGAAGACTTGGTAAAGATGGCACCGTGATGTTGCATCCACCCATGTGTGTGAGTGTGTGCGTGTGTGTGTGTGTGTTTCCCTATGAAACAGCATCAGGGTGTAAGGTAAGGGACAACAGAATCAGGAACTCAGCACTACTAGGACCCTGAGTTTGGCTGTTGGGATCTTGTACCTCTAATCTGGACAGATGTTTTGAAAGCTGGAGACAGACATGCATTGGAGTGTGTGTGTGTGTGTGTGTGTGTGTGTGTGCTCATCCAAACAGTTCTGCTGGGTAAACCACGCCCCATGTGAAATATACTCGTAAACAATGGCATGTGAATGTTGTGTGATTCACTAGGAAGTGAGAAATGAACAGTTGGAAATGCAGTTCCCCCGTCCAGAAGGTTTCTCCTCCAGCTTTCAAAGCCCTCGATCTGTTCCAGTGGATTCTGCTGGAGAGTGAAGGGGTGTGTGGTCGCACAACTACACTGACTTCACAAACCAAACACACAACAGCTGACTACTGATCACGATCTAGCTCAAGCTCCTGGATATTAAAAAAGAACAAAAAAAAAACACCCCACCCCCAGACAAAATAAAACGTTTACCAAAAAATATAAAAGAGAGAGAAAAAAAAGAATTATTAAATTACGTAAAACAACCCCCCCCCCCCCAAAAAAAAAACAAATTTATATTTTGGATGACAACCAATTTTTTTTTCTTGTTTTCTGTTTTTCTCTGGAAGACCAAGGAGAGCTCAGATAGAAATAATAAGCCCTTACAATATGTAAAGGTCTACAGTGAGAGGGATCTCCCCCACAGTGCCCTGTGGGAAAGAAGCTAAGAAGGAGGAGGAGGAGGAGGAGGAGGAGGAGGAGCGGGGTAGCATCAGGGGTCAACCGATCTCTACGCGATGGGGATGGGGTTGCTGGGTGGGCTGCCAGGCGCGTTGCCAGGCGCGTTGCTAGGTGCGTTGCCAGCGGGCGTGGAACCGTTGCTGCCCTGGATGGTGAGGCTGACCTCCTCCTTCCGCTCCTCCTCCTTCAGCTCCTCCTTCAGCTCCTCCTTCAGCGGGTACGCCTCCACCGCCCCCCCGGAGTTCTGGGGGGCGTAGCGGCCCGTCCGGTGCTCGCGCAAGCCCGGCCCCCACTTAGGATCCGGCTTCAGGGCGTTCTTAAACCGCTGTGTGGTGGGCAAGGGGGGGGGTCGGAGGGGAACAGAGAGATGGAGGGGAAGAGAGACGGAGGAGAAAATAGAGAGAGATGAGAAAGGTCAATGAAAGATATAGGCCTCCTGAAGCAAATGGCTTTTGATAATCTGTTAAGAATTCCTAGCGAAAGGTAAAGTAACTTTCTCTGTTTGTTATTGTGTGTGTGTGTGTTCCCTATGTAGTAACTTAGTGTCTTAAGTGTTTTTCTGCCCTGCTCTATAGGTGTGTGTGTGTGTGTGTGTGTGTGTGTGTGTGTGTGTGTGTGTGTGTGTGTGTTCCCTATGTAGTAACTTAGTGTCTTAAGTGTTTTTCTGCCCTGCTCTATAGGTTTGTGTGTATGTATGTGTGTGTGTGTGTGTGTGTGTGTGTGTGTGGGTGTGTGTGTGTGTGTTCCCTATGTAGTAACTTAGTGTCTTAAGTGTTTTTCTGCCCTGCTCTATAGGTGTGTGTGTGTGTGTGTGTGTGTTCCCCACCTCTCTGAAGGTGCTCCCTTCTGAGCGTGCCACCTTGTACAGGGCATAGATGGGGATGCAGATCACTGAGGACATGGCCATACAGAAACCTATGGCCAGGGACCAGTTAGGGTACACATAGTTGTTGTAGGTGATAGGCTTGTACTGGATCACCGTGAAGATCAAAATGAACTGGAAAAAGACCAAGACGGAAATACTCTATTACTTCTGGAAAAGACCATGAGAGAAATACTCTATTACTTCTGGAAAAGACCAAGACAGAAATACTCTATTACTTCTGGAAAAAGACCATGAGAGAAATACTCTTTTACTTCTGGGAAAAGACCATGAGAGAAATACTCTATTACTTCTGGGAAAAGACCATGAGAGAAATACTCTTTTACTTCTGGGAAAAGACCATGAGAGAAATACTCTATTACTTCTGGAAAAGACCATGAGAGAAATACTCTATTACTTCTGGGAAAAGACCAAGACAGAAATACTCTATTACTTCAGAAACAACAACCCCCAACAGAGAGACACATTACTTTGGAAGGCAACTCTGCACACGGCAGTCGGCCGAAGCCAAAAGTCTGCGGTCGCCGTGGAAACTCACCGTGATGATGACGGGGGAGACGAACCTCCAGCACACCCTGAAGAAGATGGGAGGGGGGAAGCCCAGCATCATCTCCACGTCCTTGAAGTAGTTTGTGTGACCTGGGGGGGGGGGGTCACATATCATCTTAATCGCCATAGAAACCAAGATCAAATAATCCCTCCACCCCAAACATGCTACACTGTTACATGAATCCCCCAGAGAACTACATGTATATATATATATATATATATTCAAATCAATCACAGAACATTGGACTATGGCAATTTTGTGGAGACTTCTGCTGGCCTATCACCCAGTGGGGGATGCTTCTGTTCTGAAACATGGACTCCAGACTCACCGTAGATGTACATGATGCAGATACACATGATGCAGGAGATGATGACCAGAGAAAAGCTAGCAGCATAGTTATCCATCAGGAGCAGCCAGTAGATCCCGGCCTGCACACGCACGCACGCACACGCACACAACACACACACAAAGTACAGATGCACAGACACACAAACGGCACAGAGGTGCATGTACACACACACACACACACACACACACACACACACAGGTGTCAATGTACACAGATTTGCCAATGCCTTTAGAACAATGAGTTGGTGAGTGTTGAAAGGAGATGAACACATCGTAAGAGAGAAGCTGTGTTAGTTACCTGTATGTGTGTGTGTGTGTGTGTGTGTGTTACCTATGGGTTAGTTACCTGTATGTGTGTGTGTGTGTGTGTGTGTGTGTGTGTGTGTGTGTGTGTGTGTGTGTGTGTGTGTGTGTGTTACCTATGGGTTAGTTACCTGTGGCTCAGTCACCTGGGTGTTAGTTACTGTGTGTGTGTGTGTGTTACCTATGGGTTAGTTACCTGTGGCTCAGTCACCTGGGTGTTAGTTACTGTGTGTGTGTGTGTGTGTGTGTGTGTTACCTGCGTGGTGAGCGGTACACCCAGCAGGAAGCCGACGATAGCCACGCCCAGAGTGACCACCGTCTTGTTCTTCATGATCCAGTCAGTGCCGATCTCATCAACAATGGCCGTGACCAGCGTTTCCAGGAGACAGAACTACAGAAACACACACACACACACACACACACACACACACACACACACACATTTAAGATTCACTTTCTTTTTTCAAGCAAAATACAAATTTGCAACACAGTGGTAATTTGTGTGTCTATGCACACAGTAATTGTGTGTGTGTGTGCGTGTGTGTTGTGTGTGTGTCAGACACACTACTCTGTACACACACACAGTAACAGTGATGGGCAGTAGCGTTGCGAGTTTCACTACTGTTCTCAGTGGCTTGGTTTCCTGTTTCCTAAATCAAACTTTTGATGTAGCTAAGCTCTGTTATTGGTCACGTAGTGCTGGAGTGTCCACACGTTGCTACATTTCTGAAGCTCAAGCACAGCTTTCTGCTGTGGTGATGAAACGGCACACACACACACACACACACACACACACACACACACACACACACACACACACACACACACACACACACACTTAATATGTGTCTAAAATGACCATGTCTGTGTTTGTCTATGTTTAACTGTGTTTTTTGTTGGTATGTGTGTGTGTGTAAGGAGAAGCGCCTGCCCCCCTCCTCCCCCCCCTCCTCCCCTCCCTCCCTC
>CM030189.1:2317010-2322010 GCA_017639675.1 Aplochiton taeniatus
TAAACAGAAAATCTAGCTCATTCTAGAGAACTCCAAATGAAACACACACAATAACAACAACAAACAGTCAATGGGTGTTCATCTGTGGGGTGAGGAGAGAGAGTTGTACCCGTCCTCCGGTTTGGTGTAAACAAGGGATTTATAGATTTGAGTAAAGTTGTAAAAAGGTCTTAAAATAGAGACTATATATGAGGTTTCAAATACTCTTTTCTAGGAAGTGGAATACCCGCACTGGCAGTGAGTGTCTGTGTGGAAGGTGAGGGAGGGATCTCTGGGGACGCTCAACTGGTTGTGACAGGTGTGTGTGTGTGTGTGTGTGTGTGTGTGTGACATCCAACACCTCTGCCTTCTGGCCCAGACCCACATCACTGGGCCAACGGCGGGTGGGCTCATGGCTGAATGTCGACCCAGGTTACACACAGTGACCTATGGCCTGGTTCTCTCCCCACACACACACCGATACACGACACACTCACACACATCCGCACACACACACACACACGCCACACTTCCTGGCACACGTCACTCATTCACAAATCCTCTTTGCGCCCCTCTCCTGCGGTTATAACCCTGTTTCTTTACCGTTTGCTTCCATTCGTTGAACAGCACATTAGCACATGTGCCTGGACACGTCAGCCGGAATTTGACCCTTTGACAGACAGCATGAATTTGACCCCCTGACAAGGCAGCCTGAATTTGACCCCCTGACAGACGACAGCAGCAGCACAGAAAGAGGAACCGCTACTCCTTCTAGAGTACGGGCCGAGTGGCCTGGAAGGCGAGATTACGAGGAGCTGGCGGTTTGCTTCGCCACGTCTCAACAAACCACATTGGAAATGATATTCCGGTCTATAGATACTTTGTGATCACATAGGTCCGACTTTCATGGATTCCTCTAGTGAAACTATCAGTAGTATTAACAAGTAAGACTAGATTACTCTCGTGATATTATAAGTAGTAGTAGAATTAACAAGTAATACTATACAAAACTAGTAATATTCTCAGTGGGCAAGTTGTAGAATTAAAAAGTAAGAATATTCCAATATTATATTGGAATATTATAATAAGTAGTAGTAGTATTAAGTAAGGCTATATTCCACTAGAAATATTAGCAGGAGTAGCAGTAGTATTAAGTAAGACTATATTCCACTAGAAATATTATCAGAAGTAGCAGTAGTATTAAGTAAGACTATATTCCACTAGAAATATTATCTAGTAGCAGATAGTAGTAGCAGTATCACGTAAGCGGTTGCGATCTTACCTTTGAACATGGGGCTGATCTTCCAGACGCCCAGGCAGCCCTGGCTGGCAAACTGCCCGAAGGAGAGCTCCAGGAAGAAGAGGGGGATCCCGCAGAACACCAACATGATGAAGTACGGAAACATGAAGGCACCTGGACCAAACCGAACAGAGGAAGAGGAGGAGGAGGAAGAGCGTTGTCACTTGAGCCGTCTTTGTTTATCGACCATGTTGTTTATCGACCATGTTGTTTATCGACCATGTTGTTTATCGACCATGTTGTTTATCGACCATGTTGTTTATTCGACCATGTTGTTTATCGACCATGTTGTTTATCGACCATGTTGTTTATCGACCATGTTGTTTATCGACCATGTTGTTTATCGACCATGTTGTTTATCGACCATGTTGTTTATCGACCATGTTGTTTATTCGACCATGTTGTTTATCGACCATGTTGTTTATTCGACCATGTTGTTTATCGACCATGTTGTTTATCGACCATGTTGTTTATTCGACCATGTTGTTTATCGACCATGTTGTTTATTCGACCATGTTGTTTATCGACCATGTTGTTTATTCGACCATGTTGTTTATCGACCATGTTGTTTATCGACCATGTTGTTTATTCGGCCATTGAGATGAACGTGTGTTTCGGCCAGAAGTAACAAATACAAAATGAACCCTGTAAACCATAGCGTGTTTTAAGCGAGGCCCTCTTGTGGAAATGAAGGCCAAATGAAGGAGTGAGTGAGTGAGTGAGTGAATGTGTGAGTGAGTGAGTGAGTGAGTGAGTGAGTGAGTGAGTGAGTGAGTGAGTGAGTGAGTGAGTGAATGAATGAAAGTTGTGCCATGCAAACAGTAGGGTAAGTAGTAGTAGTCGGTGAACGTAGCAGGCATAATGTGTAAACTGTGTTGTGAACTCATTAAAGAGGTGAAGTGGTTAGTGAACGTACCAGGCATAATGTGTAAACTGGGTTGTGAACTCATTAAAGAGGTGAAGTGGTTAACGGTCCAATGAGCGTCCTCCCTCCAGTCGACCAGAGGGACACAGACTGCGCTCTCTCTCTACAGGGACCTACCACCACATGCCCTGCGTGTGTGTGTGTGTGTGTGTGTTTTGACCCGGGGCAATGTCTGTCTATTGGGACGTGTGACCACATCATCACATCATGGACCTTTATGTGCAGAATGTACGTGTGTGTGTGTGTGTGTGTGTGTGTGTGTGTGTGTGTAAAAGAGAGCGATGTGTAGTGTGTGTGGCACTCTCTCACTGCATGCCTGTGTCCATTGGTTGAGTATGCATGTCTGTCTCTATGTCTGTGAGCAAACCAAACCAGTATGTATATATGTGTGTGTGTGTGTGTGTGTGTGTGTGTGTGCGCATGCGTGTGTGTGTGTGTGTGTGTGTGTGTGTGTGTGTTGGTTGGGTATGCATGTCTGTCTATGTAGAGTAGAAAAAATCTTTGTCAACTGATAACAGTGTTATTCCGTCTTTCTTTCCTCATCTAAGACTGTTCGGCCTGGCCTGCCCCCCCCCCCCCCCCACACACACACACACACCCTTCCATGGAGGTCCCTGGCAGCTCCGTGTGATATATGTTTGGAGAGGAAACACAGGAAAAATGATCTCACTCAGCTTCCAGGGTAACCTGTCTACAGACCGGGCTGCCGTATCTTTTCACTTTACGGAATGCACATGTATTATTCCATGCCAAACTTTAACACGAACATGTTATGGATTAAGATGTAAAAGTCCTAGCAAGGAGGAACTTATAAAAGGATGATTAAAGGGACTATATTAATAATTGATGAGAGACTTATTAAGATACGTCCTTCCCTAGCATGTGCTGCCCTTACAAAATTGTAATTTTACAGGAGATGCTGTTACAATATCCTTTATGCAATGATCCAAAGTGATCCTCTCTATAACATACCGTGTTTGGGGAGAGGGGTCAGCTAGATTCACAGAGCTCCCCTGTGTGTGTGTGTGTGTGTGTGTGTGTGTGTGTGTGTGTGTGTGTGTGTGGTAAGGCGGGCCCACCTCCTCCGTTCCTGTAGCAGAGGTAGGGGAACCTCCAGACGTTGCCCAGGCCCACGGCATAGCCCACGCTGGTCAGGACAAACTCAATCTGGTTGCCCCAGTTCCCTCGCCGCGAGCTCTCCTCCGGCTTGCCCGGCTCCCCGGGCACGGCTCCGTTCTAGAACGCGGAACGAAAGAGGAACATTGGGTCAGGTTGGTTCTAGAACACAGAGAGAGAGAATGGGGAAACTTCAGACTGGTTCTAGAATGTGCAGAGAAGAACATGGTCGGGTTGGTTCTAGAACATATTTATAAAGAGGGGAATATGGAAGGTTGGTTCTAGAACATATTTATAAAGAGGGGAATATGGAAGGTTGGTTCTAGAACATATTTATAAAGAGGGGAATATGGAAGGTTGGTTGTAGAACATATTTATAAAGAGGGGAATATGGAAGGTTGGTTCTAGAACATATTTATAAAGAGGGGAATATGGAAGGTTGGTTCTAGAACATATTTATAAAGAGGGGAATAGGTTGGTTCTAGAACATATTTATAAAGAGGGGAATATGGAAGGTTGGTTGTAGAACATATATCTAGAAAGGGGAATACGTAAGGTTGGTTGTTGAACATATATAAAGAGGGGAATACGTAAGGTTGCTTCTATAACATATATATAGAGAGGGGAATACATAAGGTTGGTTGTAGAAATACACAAAGGTCAACTGCAGAACGTTCCACAACGGCTAGACTCTAGAACACACATAAACGCGTTGTACGTAACCAGAGAGGAAAACAATAAAACCATGTTTCCTTGATCTACATCATAAACACGTTGTATGTAACCAGAGGTGAAAACAACCAAACCATGTTTCCTTGATCTACATCATAAACCCTAACCCTAACCCTAACCCTAACCCTAACCCTTGATCTACATCATAAACCCTAACCCTAACCCTAACCCTTGATCTACATCATCGTTAGCTCTCGTGTAAGTGACTTTCCAAGGACACCTGTGGTACGGGCCAATGTCTTATGACTGGACATGCCTGAGTCTCCATAAAACCAGGAAGTACATCCCAATATTACATGCGTACCATTCCTCTCCATAACGGGTGTTCAACAAGAACCACAAAGACATCATGTGAGCATTCAGGAGGCTGTTATCTAACACGTGTCTCTCTCTCTCTCTCTCTCTCTCTCTCTCTCTCTCTCTCTCTCTCCCTCTCTCTCTCTCTCTCTCTCTCTCCTCTCTCTCTCTCTCTCTCTCTCTCGCCAAGCTAACGTCAGTGGGCTACGGTGAGTGCGCTGAATCAGACATGATGCAAGCTGAAACAGCCGTGTGCGTGCACCCGACCACCATTTGGTCTTGTCGTCCCGATTAAACTTTTCCCCCTCCCTCCATCTGTTGGAGTCAGATGGTCCTCTCCATCCCTCCATCCCTCCACCCCTCCATCGCGAGCCTCTCTTTCACCCCCCTCCAGCTCTCCTTCCCTCCCTCCATCTTCTCGACTCCCCCCTAGGCCTAGGCCTTCTCCCTGACCCTTCCCCATCGTAACTTTGGGGTTGCACAGAGTCAAATAAAACGTTCAATTAGAACAAACTTTGTAAAGTTTAAAATAAGCAAATCAAATTACGAGGTGGTTCATTCCAGTGGTGCAATTTTGTAAATAAGTTAATGGGTGACTATTTCAGTGGAAAAAATGACAGGAACATAACCACAACACCTCAGGCTTGAAGA
>CM030189.1:2324510-2344510 GCA_017639675.1 Aplochiton taeniatus
CTCTCTCTCTCCCTCCCTATCCCTGTCTCTCTGTGTGTCTCTCTCTCCCTCCCTCCCTCCCTCCCTCCCTATCTCTCCCTGTCTCTCTGTGTCTCTCTCCGAGGCAGCCCAGGTGTTCAGGGGCCCGTGGTGTTGTCTCGCTGGAGTCTCCCTGGTCAGTCAGTCAGACACACACTCCTCCCTCCATCTCTCCATCCCTACTTTCAACCTGCCCTTCATTCCTCCCTCTCTCCGATCACGCTTCCAGCTGGACCCATCTGCGTGTTATATAAGACCTCACATGTCCTTCCGCTCCCTCCTGCTTTTCACCCCATCCCTCCATCTTATTCCCTCCCCCTTAGTGTTCTTTGTCTCTCTCTTGTTGCCCTTTTGGTTTCCAAAGATCAACAGCTACATCCTGTTGTTCCTTAACTGGAGGGGGGACGGCAAGGTGCGGGGGGAATTGGACAGACGGTGACTAAAGGGTTAAAAAGGTAGTTGGGGAGGAAGTGGAGTGAAAGAAAGAGCGGAATGGAGTGAAAGAAAAAGAAAAATTGATAAACGATAAGTGTTATAGACACTTTTTTTTCGCATCGTGGATGAAGAGATAGACAGGAAAGAGGGAGAAGAGAGGGATGACGAAAGACTGATAATGTGAGTGCGAAGAGAGTTTACATACTAGCTAGCTGCTTTTAAGACACACGCTATCTACAGAGTACATTGAACTCCATGGCAACACAGGCTGACAAAATCAAAATGGCCGACGCTTACCTAACTGACCCGTCGCCGTGGGAAACAACATACAAAAACCTATGTAACACGCACGTATTGAAATGTCCGCCTTTTAGTCAATCTTTCATGGTGAAGCTTTAGGGGGTTATACGGTCCAAAAACATATAATTTATTGTTTTGGTTCTACCTATCCTACGTCTATGGCTAGCACTATGACTACTGGTGCGATGTGGGTCAAAGGTGTTGGCACGGCGATGCGCAGCTCCTTCGAGCAAGGCCACATATGCTGTCACAAAAAGAGGGCTGTGTTTTTAGAAAGAACAGGGGGTTGTGTTTACAGAGAACAGGGGGTTGTGTTTACAGAGAACAGAACACAGGGGTGAGCAGACGATAGACGAAACAGTGCCATCCTTTCCACCCTTCATCGATGCATCTGGATGCAGCAATGACGCACGCTCTGAAAGCTGTTCGCTGTTGCTATCGTCTACCTCCTGGACAGAAAGTCTTTTTAAAAAAGGAACCCTTCGTCAGCTAGCTGGTGTAACACACACTCACACACACACACATGACACACACACACACACACACACACACACACACGACACACATCCTTTTAAAGAGCAGTTTGCTACTGACAGCTGAAAACCTTTCAGAGAGAAACACACTGTCCACTGGGGTTCACACTCACACACACACACACACACACACACACACACACACACACACACACACACACACACACACACACACACACACACAGACGGCTCAGATCCAAGTCGGACAGCATGCCAGAGAATGAGGCACGGGCTGAATCTCAATTGTGTAACATTGCTCCCTCCCCCTTCATCTACTCTGGTCTGAGGAGACTTTAACTCCCAATCAAAACAGTTTGACCGGGTTAAATGCCACGGCAGGGCACATTTCATTTTTATGTACACTTGACAACACAAAGAACAAGCCATTCATTTCCTGTCCTCCTCTCTCCATCTCTCTATTGCTCTCCTTCACAATAGACATACACACACACACACACACACACACAAACACGTAGTTCTAGTCATTTATTTCCTATCTTTCTCTCTCTTTACCTTGGCACATTTAATAACCCCCAATCTCCCTGTGACATCCAAAAGTAGGCTGCATGACATCTGCCTGCCACACACACACACACACACACACACACACACACACACACACACACACACAGACCACGTGTGTAAACACATGAAGACATGCACGTCTGCCCACACACACAGACACACACCTCACAAAAGAATGCATGCACGCAAACACACAGACAAACAGCCACATATTTAACCTCATCCTGTCTAGAAACAAGACATTGTTAACAAGAGAAGTAGACGAGACAGCTAGTCCAACCCTTAACCTCCCTCGACCCAGGAGAACAATTCCAGAGAAGCTCCTCCCAACCCAACTGGAGCTGCAGGGCGATGAGCGACAGAGGGATGGGATGGAGTGAGAGATGGAGGGATGAACAGATGGGAGAGATGGACCGAGGGAGAGAGGGATGGAGAGGCGATGGATGGATCTTGGTTTGAGGTGAGAGGACACTACAGTAGGTACAGCAGAATAAATGAATCTCTCCTGAAGAGGGGAAGTGAAAGGTGGGAGTGACCAGGCAAATACATCCTAGGTTAAAGGTCATAGGTCAGAGAGAGAGAGAGAGAAGAGAGAGAGAGAGAGAGAGAGAGAGAGAGAGAGAGAGAGAGAGAGAGAGAGAGAGAGACAGACAGAGAAAGAGAAAGAGAAACCACAGAATATAATAATGGTTGCATTAATGAAAGTGCTCAGGAACCACTCAACATGTCTAAAGGAGTTGTTCCCTCCCCATCTACCCCTCCATCTCTTTCCCTTTCTCCCTCTCATCCCTCCTTCTCTCCCTCTATTTTTGTCCCTCCATCTGTCCCCCTCTCATCCCTCCTTCTGTCTGCGGTCTTAGGAGCCCGTTTAGTGAACACCTAGGAGAGTGCCATCACACACACACACACACACACACACACACACACACACACACACACATTCTCCCATCCATCCCTTGACAATGCCAGCGCCTCAGCCTCCACTGCTTAGATCCTCCTAAACAGAGAATTACCTCGAGGCACACGTACCTCCCCCTCCGGATGGTAAACAAGACCCCCCCCCACCACCACCACCCCCCCAATCTACTCCACGGTTATGAAATCTAGCGTTCTGGACCCCCTCTTTGGACACAGGGGCGTGAAAGGCGCCCATTATGGGGCACCTCCGAGGGGAGAGTAATCTAACTGAAGACAGCAGGGACCATGGCTTCTCACCCAGCCTGCACGGGGGCCGCATTCCTGGGGTCGCCAATGGGCCTGAATGGGTCGCACCCACGGCTGACTGCCCCCGGGCAATGGAGGGCTGTCAGGGGAGGGGAGGAGGAAGAGGGAGGGGGGGCGGGGGGGGAGAAAGGAGGAAAAGCTGGACCTCGTCCAACGGAGGTGACAAAAGATGGCCGCCCAGAAGTTTGGGGGTCAAAGCCGGGTTACGTTGCTGAGCACCTTGTCACAGCGAGCTGCCAGTCTGTCAGCCAGTCAGCCTGTCAGTCAGCCAGTCAGCCAGTCAGTCAGCCAGTCAGCCAGTCAGCCAGTCCGTTGTTTCCCCATCCAGTCAGTCTGTAAAGCAGTGAGTCAAAGGGACAGACACACAGTCGGTCAACCAGCCAATCAGTCAACCAGTCTGTCAATCAGTCTGTCAATCCGCCAGTCAGTCAAACAGTCTGTCAGTCAACCAGTCTGTCAATCCGCCAGTCAGTCAACCAGTCAGTCTGCCAATAACCGTAACTTTACAAGGCTTAAGCCGGTTCCATTTAGCAATCGCTTATATGCTAACACAAATGTATTGGGACAAACTCTCTGAGAGAAACAAAATAAGAGTAAGTCACAAGCGCTGTAAACAGAAGCGTTTGAAGCTGGTTGAAGCAAAACATCCCTCTAACTATGAAATCCCACTCAACATCTTACCTGTGAGTTATTCATGATAAAATCCCTGTCATACGACCAGTAATATACCTATGTCCCAGTAACATACCAGTATGTCCCAGTAACATACCAGTATGTACCAGTAATATAACATTAAGTCCCAGTAATATACCTATGTCCCAGTAACATACCAGTATGTCCCAGTAACATACCAGTATGTGCCAGTAATATACCATTCAGTCCCAGTTATATACCTATGTCCCAGTAACATACCAGTATGTCCCAGTAATATACCAGTATGTCCCAGTAATATACCAGTATGTCCAACTATGTTCCAGTATGTCCCAGTAATATACCAGTATGTCCCAGTAACATACCAGTATGTCCCAGTAACATACCAGTATGTCCCAGTAATATACCATTCAGTCCCAGTAATATATCAGTATGTCCAACTATGTCCCAGTATGTCCCAGTAATATCCCAGTATGTACCAGTGATACATACTGTAAGCAGATTCCCAAGGTGCAGTCAGCCCAGTCAACTACAGCAGTAATTCACTGACCCGCTGTATGACACGTTGTCATAATAAGATCTGGGATTATCTCCTTGGATCTCAGTCAGAAATAACAGTCTGGTTTGATGTAACATCCAGAAGAAATGACTGAGCAAGCAATAATATAATAGATAATAGAAAGTGAGAGAGAGAGAGAGTGAGCGAGAGAGAGAGAGAGAGAGTGAGAGAGAGCGAGAGAGAGACAGAGACAGAGAGAGAGAGAGAGAGAGAGAGAGAGAGAGAGAGAGAGAGAGAGAGAGAGAGAGAGAGAGAGACAGAGACAGAGAGAGAGACAGAGACAGAGAGAGAGAGACAGAGAGAGAGAGAGAGAGAGAGAGAGACAGAGACAGAGACAGAGAGAGAGAAACAGAGAGAGAGAGAGAGAGAGAGAGACAGAGACAGAGACGGAGACAGAGAGAGAGAGGGAGAGAGAGAGAGAGAGACAGAGAGAGAGAGAGAGACAGAGACAGAGACAGAGACAGAGAGAGACAGAGAGAGAGAGAGAGAGAGACAGAGACAGAGACAGAGACAGAGAGAGAGAGAGAGAGAGAGAGGGTGTGTGTGAGGGTGAGAGCTGATAACTGCAGACAGGCAGGTCTAGCTACAGCTCTGTGTGCTCAGCTTAACTCCATCATTTCATTAGCTCTTCAACTGACATGGCCGGCAAGGGAGGTGGGAGACTCGCCTGGAGAGATATGGGCTGACGCAAGCTGTTCACCTGCAACACACACACGCACATGCATACGCACACGCATACGCACACGCAAATGCACACACACACCTGCTATGGACTCAAAAAGGCACGCACACACACAGAATATGGCCACTAGTTTTCCCAAGTACAAGGGCACAAGTCATTCACTAATTCACACACAACCCTCCCCCCATTCACTCATTCACACAGAACCCTCCCCCCATTCACTCATTCACACACAACCCTCCCCCCATTCACTAATTCACACACAACCCTCCCCCCATTCACCCATTCACACACAACCCTCCCCCCATTCACACATAACCCTCCCCCCATTCACCCATTCACACACAAGCCTCCCCCCATTCACACATAACCCTCCCCCCATTCATCCATTCACACACAACCCTCCCCCCATTCGCACATAACCCTCCCCCCATTCACTAATTCACACACAACCCTCCCCCCATTCACCCATTCACACACAACCCTCCCCCCATTCACACATAACCCTCCCCCCCATTCATCCATTCACACACAACCCTCCCCCCATTCGCACATAACCCTCCCCCCATTCACTAATTCACACACAACCCTCCCCCCATTCGCAGTTCACACATAACCCTCCCCCCATTCACACATAACCCTCCCCCCATTCACCCATTCACACACAACCCTCCCCCCATTCACACATAACCCTCCCCCCATTCATCCATTCACACACAACCCTCCCCCCATTCGCACATAACCCTCCCCCCATTCACTAATTCACACACAACCCTCCCCCCATTCACTAATTCACACACAACCCTCCCCCCATTCGCTAATTCACACACAACCCTCCCCCCATTCGCTAATTCACACACAACCCTCCCCCCATTCGCTAATTCACACACAACCCTCCCCCCATTCACACACAACCCTCCCCCCATTCGCAGTTCACACACACGTTATTTGCAACGTATATTGCAACACCACACTTACCAAACATACACACACACACACACACACACACACACACACACACAGACACATACACAGACACAGACACAGACACACACACACACAGACATATAAATATACACACGGTCAATATACACGCACACTAGCACACACACAACTTGGAACATTGCATAGGCACACTTACCAAACCTACAAAACCCATAACGGACTACTGTAGAGGATTATCTCTGTCCACTGTACATACACAGCTCCACACAACAGTTACATATTATCTCTCTAGTAGAAAGTCATCTTGCTGCTGACACCCATTGTTCTCCATGTTAAAGCCAAGCTGTCCGAGCATGGCTTGGTATCAAACAGTGTGAAACCGTCTTCACTCTTTGTGAACGTAATGCTGTTCTCCTCCACATTTACAAAAGTTGATATACATTCACACGAACAAATCTGGAATGATTGCGCCCATAAATCATATGCAAAACAAAACTAGCTGTGTTCGGTATGGATGGGATCTCAAATCTAAAATTCGAATAATCTGCTGCATGAGAAGAACTTTTCAAGTCATTAATGGGTGTTTGTTGCTCTGGGAAGCTGCAGATTTTCTTCTTGCATAACTTTACTCATTTACAACTCGCTTACAAAACCCATAGTAGGAACTATAGTTATGCAACTGTTTGTTTCTGGACAAAGTTTAGGAGCAGACTCCATTTAAGGGTGGTTAGAATTAGGTTGTGACAGCAGCATTTTACTTAACATTTACTCTGATCAACAAGATCAATTTAATCTGTTTTCCAACTATAGTTCCACAAGTAAACTTTAACTTGAACAGTCTCAGTGAAAATTACACTACAATTCAAAACCCTTAACTAATTTAATATTTGTCTTTATACAGGTGTTTTATCTTTGTGTGTTGACCAAACAGAGCTGACGAAGGAAAGATAGGCTATCTGGAGAATAGCAAAGTCACCAGATGAAAATAAACACAGCTAATACCCAGCTCTAATATACACTGCTCTCTCAAGGCTGCTAAGCGGACCCTGTCAACCCCTGAACAACCCATTCTGTCTCCTCAAGCAGAATAGGCTATAAAAAACAAACAAAAATGAAGTATTGTTGCACACATTCCAAATAATGGCAGTTTAACAAAACATTCATTAACCAGAATTATAAATAACAGCCTAGAATGATCGCTCATCAAACAGCTTGGGTTGAGTGCTAAATAAAAAACTTTGTTTTTTAAAGTGGAGTCAAGCAGTAAAGTACAACCCCTCTAAAATCTAAATTGGCTTTGTAGTCTATTTGTCGAAAAAGTTGACCAATCGGTTGAGTTTCCCTAGGGACAGCATCTCTCAGGCCTCCATCACACTAGGGAGCGCTAAAGAACGGTTTGTAACCAAAACACACAACTACATAAAAAAATACATAACTGGAATGATTAAATAAAAAAAAATATATATAAATATATATATATCGTATATATATATATATATATATATATATATCGTATAGTCACAGGAATGACTGAAACCTAGTTAATTAACTAACTTTGATGAAGATTACCAACCACAATCCTGTTAACTTTTTGTTAACAATGCTACGTTCTGATTAAATGATTATTTATGCTCTGACCCCTGACCTTTAACATACTGCAAACTCTGACCCCAACTCTGACGCACGCACGCACGCACGCACGCACGCACGCACGCACGCACGCACGCACGCACGCACGCACACACACACACACACACACACACACACACACACACACACACACACACAGCCTCTAGACACGGTGAACACATGTTTCTCCCCAGGCTGGTGCAGACACCTAAAGGGTCAAACGTGATTGGAAGTCACTTCTTAACCCAGCAGTATGTTTTTAGAATACCCCCGACTAACAGACAATCACCCACTGGACACACAGGCCTGCGTGCTGGTCAGAATTATCTCTGATTAGATTATATAATCATCATTTAATATTTTATGCTTTAAAATGTATAACAAACACTTATTATATACATTCTATTATATAATAATCATCATCACTTAATTATCTGTGGTTTAAAAGTTGTGATGTGTGCTCGGAAAAAGTTCTGGAGTTTGTGGGATCTTCTTAACAATGTTTACCTTGTCGAGCTTTGAGTGTGTTGATATGTGCATGTGTGGACTACAACTACAGACAACCCCTTCACCTATCCTCCACCTGCTTTGGTGTGTGTTGATATGTGCATGTGTGGACTACAACTACAGACAACCCCTTCACCTATCCTCCACCTGCTTTGGTGTGTGTTTAAATGGACATGTCACCTTCCTGTGTGTGCGCCACAGAGAAACCCCAACACTAACCTACAGACTGATTTGAAGAGGTGGGAAGTACAGTAATTAAGGAATTAAAAAACCCAACGTCATTAACGTGACTAAATGTAGAATGTGTGTTGGTTAATACTGGATGTGTTGGTTCTACACACTGAGTCAGCAGGGTGAGGATAAGTTGGTATGCTTCTGCACTGTACGTTTGAAACAGCTGAGGTTACATTTGGTAAACTACCTCATATGGCAGCTGGAGTAATACATGCATGTAAAGAAAAACTGCCAGTGTGTGTGTGTGTGTTTGTGTGTGTGTGCTGACTGATTGATACTGCATCAGGACCATGTGTTGTCCAGTGATCTGAGCAGTGAAGTCCGTCATCCAATGGTAATGGAAGCAAATGAGTTGACATTCAGTCAGTCAGTCAGCCAGTATGTCAGTAATCCAGACAGTCAGTCAGTCAGCCAGCCAGCTAGTCATCCAGTCAGTCCGTCCCCCATCCATCCAGTCATTCATCCAGTCAGTCAGTCAGTCAGTAAATTTGTCCGTCCGTCAGTCACCCAGGCAGTCATCCAGTCATCCAGTCAGTCACCCAGGCAGTCAGTCAGTCACCCAGTTAGTCATCCAGTCAGTCACCCAGTCAGTCATCCAGTCATCCAGTCAGTCACCCAGTCAGTCACCCAGGCGGTCAGTCAGTCAGTCAGTCAGTCACTCAGTCAGGCAGTCACTCAGTCAGGCAGTCATCCAGTCAGTCAGTCAGTCAGGCAGGCAGTAAGGGGTTGCAATGCCTCCCGGGACAGCAGCTCTGTCAGCCAGCTGTGAGGCCGGGAGCTGCTCACTCATATCAGCCAGGCTGAAGAGACTGGAGCCTACAGCTAGTTAGAGAACACACACACACACACACACACACACACACACACACACTCTCACAGGCATGATACAAACGCACACATACAGTAAACACACATGCGCACACACACACACATGGACACACATATGTCTGAGGCCTAACTTACTAACCCCCCACCACATTTCCTGAACCCTTCCGCTCCAGATATTCAGCCCAGGCAGCAACACCTGACACTAGCTCAGGTTGGAGGCCTGCTGCAAATAGACTACACACATGAAGGAGGGATCTGGTCGCCCTGACGACCAAGGGCTCCCTCTTAAAAACACGGCAACTAGGTAAAACAACTACAACAACAATTTTCATATCAATACAGCCTTTACTTTTTAGCTGCCTTTAACAGCATTAAGGTCTTGGTTCACCAAAGCTTCACCACAAATTACTTTAGTTTATTATTGGATGTTTGGATATTAAATGTAATGTATAATAAAGATCAGTGGAGACATGGGGCAATTGTACAACCGTATTCGATAGTGATAAATGAGGCTGTAGTTTCCACACAAGTGGTATTGACATGAGTTGGGAACTTGAAAATATCCGAGTCACACTGACACCGGTAAAAAAGTGGAATCAAAAAGAGAAAAATAATAATAATAATAAGTATTTAGCCAAGAGGTGTGAGAGAGAATGGAAGGAGGTCCTACAGAGACCTCCGGTAACCTTCGCAACACCCCTCCCCATTGACGCCCTGTAACGTGTGTGTATTGTCCCCTCCAAGGTAATCATCCAACTAAACATCCATCATATCCCAGTTATGAAGATCGGGGCAAGTTCCAACTAAATCAAACTGGTCGATCTGGTTATGAAGGGCTTGAAGCAAAGTGCATTCTTATTTTACGTGAACTTATCAATGCAGGCTGGAATCAATAGCCTATTTAATTGATAGCGTTTAATGGGCTTAAGGCTGAAATATTCGGGTAGAGTAGGATCACTAGCGCAGCACTAACAACGTTAGCCAGAGGTAGAAAGTCATGGTGGGGGTGGGGGTGGGGGTAGGGGGGTACAGATTAGGGCTTTTCAACTCGACAAGCCTCTTTAGCTTTTCGGCACAGCACGGAGTCATTGAGCAAATCTGTTTCATATAAAGAACGGTAATGCGGGTCAACTTCTCTATACAGCGTCTGACATCCCCCACCCACCCCCCTCCCCAACCCCCAAACCACCCCCCCCAGTCAACTCAAAGAGCGGATAGGTTGTGGTGGTGTGAAAGTGGTGCGGACAGGAACTGAATTGGGAAAAACAGGCATTCAGGGTTTCAGAACCGCATTGACAAAACAAAATAAGTTCAAGGCATTTCAAATTATTTTTACAAAATAGAAATTGTTTGTATAAGGCCCGTGTAATTGACCCTTTGTAAATTACATATGCAAAGGACATGAGGTCATAATGTTATTTCAAACGATATTTAATAACGTTCCTTCTGTCAGAGTGTAGATATTTGAAAGGCAGAGTGGAAATATATCTCGTCTATTTCCTTCGACTAATATCCATTTCTGGTATCTCATTTTGATTCCTTTCATGACATTTTGAGTTCTCTCTCTTTTCTTAGTGAAGGGACGTCAAAGCCACTTAGAAGTGCCCACAATGCAATTACACAAGATCTATCTTAACTTCTTATTACTGCAATTACTACTCAGGCATGCTGACCAATCACGGATGACCTCAGACCATCGTCTTGGTTACCGCCGAGCCGCCAGTGTAACACACATGCCCGAGAGGGACATGGGGGCGTTTGATTCGAGGACAGGAAGGGACCGAAAGGTTAAAAACCAGTCTAGACCGGAACTGTTTGATGGACCGGGTATTTGGAAAGCGAAACATGCTTTGAAAGTAATTCAAACTATTCCATCAGTAAAAACTTCACACTCAACATCAATCTATATCAAATCACTTCACACTCAACACCAATATATATCAAATCACTTCACACTCAACATCAATCTATATCAAACCAGTTCAGACTCAACACCAATCTATATCAAATCACTTCACACTCAACAGCAATCTATATCAAATCACTTCACACTCAACAGCAATCTATATGAAATCACTTCACACTCAACAGCAATCTATATCAAATCACTTCACACTCAACACCAATCTATATCAAATCACTTCACACTCAACACCAATCTATATCAAATCAATTCACACTCAACAGCAATCTATATCAAATCAATTCACACTCAACATCAATCTATATCAAATCACTTCACACTCAACACCAATCTATATCAAATCACTTCACACTTAACACCAATCTATATCAAATCACTTCACACTCAACAGCAATCTATATCAAATCACTTCACACTCAACACCAATCTATATCAAATCACTTCACACTCAACACCAATCTATATCAAATCACTTCACACTCAACACCAATCTATATCAAATCACTTCACACTCAACAGCAATCTATATCAAATCAATTCACACTCAACAGCAATCTATATCAAATCACTTCACACTCAACACCAATCTATATCAAACCAGTTTACACTCAACACCAATCTATATCAAAACAATTCACACTAAACACCAATCTATATCAAATTCATTCACACTGAAAATCAACCTATATCAAATCCATTCACACTGAAAATCAATCTATATCAAATCAATTCACTCTGAACATCAATCTATATCAAATCAATTCACACCGGACACAAATCTATATCAAAACCATTCACACTTAAACACAAACCTATATAAAACAAGTTCACAATAAACACCAATCTATATAAAAACAATTTACACTCAAACACAAATTTTAATACAACGAATGCTTTCGACGGCCTATTCTTCTCCCTTTAGTCTAGGTAAAAAAGTTTATTGCAACAACATATAAACACTCGATAGTTATGGGAGTAGAAATAGTTTGAAAAATGAAAATACTGTTCCAGGAGGAAAAAAATATTGGTTGAGTTATCTGGGGCAATGGCAGAGAAACACCTGATAAGTCACGTCCCAAGTCATGTGACCTCTGTCCAGCACTGTGAGAGGTTGTCTTCTGCTCATAGTTTGAAACTCTTGGTCTTTCCTTAAACTTGTCTTTTAAAATGATGACCTTCAATTAATGCGCTTGGCTTTTGAGGAGTCCTTCAAAATAAGAGCGCGGACATGAGGCGCTCCATCGCCACAAAAGATGTTCGGCGATTTAAAAACATGGCTCAACAGTCTCACACTCTATATTTAACTAATAGCTTGATGAACTGATCCAAATGGGTACTACTAAAATAACTAACCTATGTAATATCATAACCAGTATAGTTATAATATTGTGTAGTTATAGTCATACACAAAACCAACCATTGTGGTTAAAAAAAGACAACAGATAAATAAATAGATAATAACAAAACACTACTTTAGAGAAAGTCCCCCGTGCAAAGCTGCTGTATAAATGTTTTTTTAAAAGAGGCCTTTATGATTTTCTTCCCCCCTTAACCATATCTGTTCAAAAAATGTTGGACCTGGGTCCACGCCGTGAAACAGTCAACATCAGCCATCCTGACCCAGCTGGACAAGGTCCTACATGTTAACGAACATACATACACGTGTCCTGAGCACGCTCGCAGAGGAGTTATGACAGACGCAGGTCATGGCTGAGGAGAGATGGGCCACCGCCGTGGAGATAAAACTCGACAAACAGGGCGCCAACTCAAAGGTTTGTGAGCACAGATGGACAAACACGTCCATCAAGGTTTTTAGGTCAACGAAAGAAAAATACACGCAAAATAACCAACGGGAAAAACACACACACCACCTTGAACATGCGTGTCCACCCGGGCACAGTTTAATCAACTCAGAGGTCCAAGTTTTAAATCTTTGAAAGCTATGACCTGGAAAGATATTTTGTTGTCCTGCCGCGTTTGCATTTTTACGCCGCAAGTAAGTCACCGTGAAAAGTGATGTTACGCCAAATGAGAATATGTTTCACTCTCAATTTTCAACAAACATAACCTCAAATTACTGTTTCATCTCGCGCAAGTTTGTGACGCCGTTTTCCTTTTTTGCTTCCAAATTCCCACACACCCCTTCTACAATAACACTACTCTTAAATACACAAAATCAAACAAACAAGACAATCATTTGTGAACTTTGGGTTATTTAAAGAAATAAAAAACTTTAGATTTGTACCTACCGCAACTAACCCCCTGTGTTTCATCTCCATGGGAGCTATCTCTGAAAGCACATGCACTGCTTTCCTTGGCCCCTGTGTCCCTCTTTCTGTTTCCCTGTGCGTGCGTGCGTGCGTGCGTGCGTGCGTGCGTGTTTGTGTGTGTGTGTGTGTGTGTGTGTGTGTGTGTGTGTGTGTGAGCGAGTGTTACAAACAGAACTAAAAAGGAGTTTGTCTCTGGCCCCACCGTGGCGAGCGGAAGAAGGAGGCACAGGCTTGGCCGGGGATCATGGGCCGGCGAGCAGCAGCGACCCCAGCGCCATTATGGGCGGTCACAGCCATACATTTCATCTCCCACAAATCTGGGGGAGGGATTGTTTAAAAGACGCCGCAAAAAAAGGAAGAAGCGGGACAACATAAATATGTGCTAACCCCTCCCGTCTTTTTTTTGGTTTTGTTTTTCTTTTTGGTCTTCCTCTTCTCCGCCTTCTGGACACTTAAAGTCTTTTAACTCTTGTCACTTTGCCTTTCACACGGCGTCTTCTCCCCTGCCCACTTCCTTAGAAACCACAATCGCACACATGGATCCCAGTCCGGCCATCCCACCGCAATTAGTTCTGAAAAGTTTTCGGGGCTGGGTTCTCGTGGTCTGCTTTTTAAAGAGGTGCGCCCCCTTCCTCTTGCGGGACGGGGGCTATTGAGTGGTCACAGGACCCCTTGAATGATGGCCGAAAAATAAGGCGCCGCATACAATAGGTCGTCTTGATTAATTCAATTCTTTCAGGACCTCGCCGCGTCGCCATGGTGGCTAACGTACAATTGCCGCTTTGATGCTCCCCCGAGAAAACTCACACTCTGTCTGTCGCTCTGTCAAACTTTCTTTTAAAGTCTTAAAATATAAACACAGATCCCCTACCCTCAAATAACGATTTTTTTTTTTTTTTTTTTTCTTTTTACAAACACCCGGAGTGAAAACGCTCCTCACTCTGAACCCACTGTATTAAAAAAAACGACAGAAGGAATCAAATAAAAATCAACAAAATAGAAGATGCTCGACAACATCTTCCGTCCTTCACTTCGCGGAGAGAAGGGGAAAGGAGAGAAAGAGAGGGAGAGAGAGAGAGAGAGGGAGAGGGAGAGGGAGAGGGAGAGGGAGAGGGAGAGGGGACAGAATAAGGAAGACGAACTGACCTGCTCCACAGTGGAAGCTGCATTGGTGTTGGACTCTGACATGGTGTGATGGTGCTCCTCTCTTAGTGCGCCTCTGCCACTCCTGCCTTTGTCCTCCTCCACACCTTGGCTTTCCACACAGCGCGGAGAGGAGAGGGAGAGGGAGAGAGAGAGGGAGAGGGAGAGGGAGAGGAGAGGGAGAGGGAGGAGGGTGGAGGGAGGGAGAGAGAGAGAGAGAGAGCCACCACGAGCGGCCTCCTTTAGCCCGTGCTTGATTAATGCCTGAATTACATTCACCTCATTTCATCTGATGGAGGCCTGCTTCCTCTCTGTCTCTCTCTCTCTCCCTCTCTCATTCGGCATGGTGGCCCTCCCCCCCTCTCCCCCCCCCCCCCCCCCCCCCCCTCTCTCTCCCTTCCTTGCTGCCTCGATCGCTTTCAAACCCCCCCCCCCCCCCCCTCTCTCCCTCTGTCACCCTCGCTTTGGCTCGCCCTCCCTCTCTCCGTTTCTCTTTTCTCTCCAACTTCACCATTTCAGGAAAATCCCCCCCCCCCCCCCCCCCCCCCATTCCACCACTCCCACATCCCTCCCTCCCTCCATCCCGCTTCCCCCCCTCAACAAGACAGGGGAGATCCACAGCCCTCTCCTTCCACCTCCACAATGAATGGGCCCTTGTCACTCCAGCACCTTTGCTGCATACTGAACAACCTGGGGGGGCAGGGGGGGGGCATTGGGTGGGCGGGGGCTGAGGTTAGCCCGCCACAGTGAGCCAGGGGGAGGAGGAAAAGGGGGAGAGCCAGGGGCAACGTTTGCCAAACGTCCTCGCCACAGATTAAAAAATGAAGTAAGAAGCGTTCGACGCCGCTCTCCCTCTCTCTCTCTCTCTCTCTCTCTCTCTCTCTCTCTCTCTCTCTCTCTCCACCCCCCCCCCCCCCCCCCCCTCCCTCGTCTCTCTAATTTCATCCATTTGTTTTCCCGGCCGGCTGCTCCTCTCTCCTCGGACCACCAACAACCTCTCATTCAGCCCCACTTGACTCTTCTTAAATCCCGGTGCGGGCCGTTGACGTTGCCAATTTTTGCCCCCCCCCCCCCCCCACACCGCCCGCCCCGCCCCCCCTCCGCCCCAGAGGGATGTAGTAGAGGAAGGTCTAAGGTCACCACCACCTCGACTCTCTCTGTCCAATGTTCACTTATACCCCCCCCCCCCCCCTCCTTTGGATTCACCCTCTCTCTCTTATTTCTCTTCTTCCCCATATCCTCCCTTGGCACAGTCAAACCCCCCCCCCAAAAGAAAACAGCCTTGAAAAGGGAGAGGAAGAGAGAGAGAGAAAAGAAGAATGCCGATGAGACAAACAGAAGTGGAGTCATCAAAGCCCCAACAAAAACAGCCGCACGGGAGCAGAGGGCGTGTCGACCGCTCCTCCCGACCGCCGCGACGTTTGAAAAGGCGAGCTGTCCCCCCCCTCCCGCCCCCCCCCCCCCCCCCCCCCCCCCGCCTAAGGGCCATTTGATAGCCCCATCGGATACAGGGGGCGTCTGCCGCCTGAGTGAAGACATTCACTCCCCCAGGGGTTGACGCGACGAGCCGCTCCACGCCGACACCGCCGCATTGATTGGCCCAGTCAGACCGGGCGGCGGGCCGCGACCCCCCAGGCTCATTCTGACGGGAGGTTTGTGGGAACGTTTCAGGAAACGCCGTCAGGTGACAGCGCGACCAGGAAGGAGGAGAAAAGAATGGAGACTCGTAAAAGACGCCTTGGCCTGTTGACAGGACGAGATGCATTTAAACGTAGATTCAGACGCCATTGAAATAGGAAACTACTACACAATCTGAAACAGGGGCTGGCACTCCCATTGGAGTTGACAAAAAAAACAACTCTTCATTTTGGAAAACACCAAAAATGCTGTGCATAAAAAAAATTCTCCCATGTACAGAGGATTGGTTGGTTGACCACTGACTGGAACATCCTCATAGCCCTGTTTTATTTACTAGGATTTTTTATTCTTCCGCAGTCTAGTTTGACCACGTTAACAGCACGCAGTACCCAGCACGAGTGTGTGTGCGTTTACAACAAAGAGCATGTGTATCTGGATGTACTCACAATGCACAACCGTTGTCTTTGTGTGTGTCAGCAGAATGAATTACACAATTACATTTAACAAAGCTCCTCTGAGACTTAAATATGACTCACTCACAACTGGGGTAAGTGAGAGAGTGAGTGAGTGAGAGAGAGAGAGAGAAGGTGAGAGAGAAAGAGGGTGAGAGTGAGTGTGTGTGTGTGTGTGTGTGCGAGGGAGGGAGGGAGGGAGGGAGGGAGGGAGTGAGTGAGTGAGTGAGTGAGTGAGTGAGTGAGTGAGTGAGTGAGTGAGTGAGTGAGTGAGTGAGTGAGTGAGTGAGTGTGAGGACTGAGGAGAGGGGTTAGTGTGTGATGGATTGCATTGGATACCACTTTGTTTGAATACAGATTTAAAGACTTGATAGCGCAAGGCAGTAGTTGTTATTGTTGTTGTATTGTGACAGATGTGCAGTGTTAAGCTAATTGCCCGTTCAGATCCCGTTAAGAAAACACAGATGCTATAATTAACTATAATTGCCTTGGTCAGCTCACAGTTTTTATGTTTGTTCCCCTCTTACAGTTCAGACAAAAAAGTGTAGGTAGCCACGGCAACCTGTCAAGGGTCATTTCCATGGTAACATAATGATTGGCGGATAACAGTGAGTTTTTGCCCAACAGATTCTTTGATTGTTGTCCTGTTCAGGGGAGCCCCTCATACTACGACCCCACAACGAGCCCAGAACCAAGCCGCAGCAGGAAGTCAGTACCAATCCCTTCATGGAAAATGGGTTTTGGTACCAGATACCAGAGGGTTCACACTGATAAACCACACCCACACTCTACCCCCAGGCCTCACCCTGAACCCCCCCCCCCCCCCGCCCCAATTGCTTACCCCCCTGCCCCTCACCCTTACCCCTCACCCCTACCCCCTCACCCCTACCCCCTCACCCTCACCCCTCACCCCTACCCCCTCACCCTTACCCCTGCCCTCTCGCCCATACCCCTTACCCCTGTCCAAAACAGATGTGTCCTCCGCAAGCTAAGAATACCCTCTAGCTGACAGTAGCTCTCCATCTCTGTCACCATCTCTTACACACTGCTAACACACACACACACACCACTAACACACAGGCCAGGACAAATGGTTTAAAAAAATAAAAAATAATA
Source organism: Aplochiton taeniatus (assembly GCA_017639675.1). Taxonomy (NCBI): domain Eukaryota; kingdom Metazoa; phylum Chordata; class Actinopteri; order Galaxiiformes; family Galaxiidae; genus Aplochiton; species Aplochiton taeniatus. Next base: position 2,342,124 of record CM030189.1, read on the forward strand.
AAAAATAAACGTGTCAAACGGATGTGTTTAGGGATGCAAACAACCAGAAAAAGCCACAAAAAAAACTCTGTGACGTGTTAAATGAACGCAATGTCCCGAAAAGATCAAATCCTAAGACAAAGTGGAGTTAAGTTGTTGTCCTGGGCTGGCTGTGGGGGGAGAGAGGAGAGAGAGAGAGAGGGAGGGAGGGGGGTCTTGGACTACTGACTAGGGTTAGGGTGAAAGAAGAAAAGGGAGAGAAAGACAGCGAGAGACAGAGAGAAGAACAGAGAAGGAAAAAGAGAGGGGGGAGAGAGAGAGAGACTAAAAAGAAGGGAGAAAAGGGAACTTCCGAAACATGCAAGAATTTAGTCAGGGTCGCAACGCTGTGCCCTGCCCACCAATGAGCTATAGAAAGACAAGAGAGAAAGAGAGGGAGAGAGAGAGAAGGGCGTAGAAAGAGAAAGAGAGAGAGAGAAAGGGAGAGAGAGAGAGAGAGAGAGAGAGAGAAATAAGGGGTAGAGAGAGAGAGAGAGAAATAGAAGGGGTAGAGAGAGAGAGAGAGAGAGAGAGAGAGAGAGAGAGAGTATTAAGAAAGTCACAGATAAAGTCTGATTGTCCCATCAGTTCCTTTGCATGCCTTTTTTATTTTCTTAAGGTTTCTACAGTTACACCATATCTATCACTTTTTTCAAAGAGAAAATTATAATCCTAACATGTTGGTTATTGACTGACTAAATCATATTACATCATAATCAGCTGTAACTGGGGTCGTATTAGATACTAATATACTTTCAGCTCAGGCAGGCTTTCTGTTTCTACAGAGCAGGAATAAACCGCTGCACACACACACACACACACACACACGACACACTTAACACACGTATGTGATAAACTTGGTGTGCATTAGCAACACACACACACACACACACACTGGATATTACAAAAATCTAAAATCCAGAAACTCCCACAAGCACTTTCACTGGATGAAGCCGTTGATCAGGTTTTGGGCTGATTAAGTCTGCAACGATATTCATATCTGTCCTTCAGGGCAATCCTATTAATATGTAGTGCCCTTAGGTTAGCATGGGGAGCCTGTGATTGATTGGCTGTGTCAACGAGGAGATTTTTTTAAAGCAAATTCTAATGAAAGCACGTAGAGCTAGAATGAGTAGAATGGAAACTGATCTACATAGCACAGATCTATGTAGGACTGATCTACGTAACACAGATCTACAGAGGACTGATCTACGTAACACGGATCTACGTAACGCTGATCTACATAGCACTGATCTACGTAAGGCTGATCTACGTACCGCTGATCTACGTAACGCTGATCTACGTATAACTGATCTACGTAGCACAGATCTAAGCAGCACTGTTCTACATAGCACTGATCTACGTAACGCTGATCTACGTACCGCTGATCTACGTAACGCTGATCTACGTATAACTGATCTACGTAGCACAGATCTAAGCAGCACTGTTCTACATAGCACTGATCTACGTAACGCTGATCTACGTACCGCTGATCTACGTAACGCTGATCTACGTATAACTGATCTACGTAGCACAGATCTAAGCAGCACTGTTCTACATAGCACTGATCTACGTAACGCTGATCTACGTAACGCTGATCTACGTAGCACTGATCTACGTAACGCTGATCTACGTAACGCTGATCTACGTAACGCTAATCTACGTATAACTGATCTACGTAGCACAGATCTAAGCAGCACTGTTCTACATAGCACTGATCTACGTAACGCTGATCTACGTAACGCTGATCTACGTAGCACTGATCTACGTACCGCTGATCTACGTACTGCTGATCTACGTAACGCTGATCTACGTAACGCTGATCTACGTATAACTGATCTACGTAGCACAGATCTAAGCAGCACTGTTCTACATAGCACTGATCTATGTAGGTAACCTCAACTCTATCGAGTCCAAACGCTGCTTGTTGAACTGACGTTTGGAGTTTTAACGGATGTGTGAGAGCGAGAGACAGAGAGAGAGAGAGAGAGAGAGAGAGAGAGAGAGAGAGAGAGAGAGAGAGAGAGAGAGAGAGAGAGAAATAGATCAACAGACACAGAGAGAGAGAGAGCAACGGATTTCCAACGCTTGGTTTAACCCAAAGTTTATATGCTGATCTGTGTGTGTGTGTGTGTGTGTGTGTGCTGGGGGCCGGGCCAGGCTGGATCGGCTGGGAGGCCCCAGCTGTTGACTCCTTTAAAAATAGCGTGTTGCTCCCCCAAAACCCCCCTGGGGGAGAGAGAGAGAGAGAGAGAGAGAGAGAGAGAGAGAGAGAGAGAGAGAGAGAGAGAGAGAGAGAGAGAGAGAGAGAGAGAGTGAGAGGCTCAGTGGAAAAGCTCAGGAACACATCCGTCCGGAAAAAGCACACA
>CM030189.1:2352010-2391006 GCA_017639675.1 Aplochiton taeniatus
TTCCCTATACGGGGAAAAGCTGAAGTAAGCAGTCAAGTTTAAAGTCGACTGGGGTATGGTGCAATACGTCTGTCTGTCTCTGTCTGTCTGTCTGTCTGTCTGTCTGTCTGTCTGTCTGTCTGTCTGTCTGTCTGTCTGTCTGTCTGTCTGTCTGTCTGTCTGTCTGTCTGTCTGCCTGCCTGCCTGCCTTTCTGCCTGCCTGCCTGCCTGCCTGCCTGTCTGTCTGTCTGTCTGTCTGTCTGTCTGTCTGTCTGTCTGTCCGTCCGTCTGCCAGTAAATGAACACACCACAGCTCAAAACCCCAAAACACTGATGCACAAATTACCTAGATTACTGTCAGTCTGAAATTCCGTGAAAGTGAAACACTTGTAAGCTACTATTGCTTGACTTCACACACTTGACCTTTGAGCGACTACAAAGTGTTTAAAATAATTCAGTGGCTCTGTATGAATTGGATTCTGCTATTTTGTTTAAAGTGGGGTGATATGGCGACCCCTTATGGCCAAATAAATCAAGTCAGGCTGGTCTGTGTCCACCCTTAAAGAAGGCAGAGCGAGAATTCAATGGATTTCAGAGGTTTGGGACTCGAAGCTTTTAAGTTTAGCTCTAATTTGGATTATATTACACACACACACACACACACACACACACACACACACACACAGTTAGCTAATGCTAAACTGGTGATCCCACAGCTTGCATGCAACAGTTGGTCACCACCGGCAACACGATCTTGCTCAATGGGGAAACAACCCTGTCCGTATTGGACAGCCCAGTAACAAACAAACACTGCCAAATAGAGGGAACACTTCATGGAGACATTTGTGTACATGCGGAAAAAAACGATGCAGACAAAAGTGTCCCTCTGAGACCCCAACAACCGTCTCTCTGAAGACGACAACAACAACAACAGAAGCAGCAGTAACAACAACATTGGTCGCTGTGTGGGCCAAAACAATAAAAACAAATCAATTCCCCAGCGGAGTTGAGGGCCACATTTACACATCACTACAGTTTTACAGAAAAACGTTGCGCTGGGTCCAGAACTTTGCAATCAGACGGGCCCCAAAACACACAGAAACCTGTGTGTGTGTGTGTGTGTGTGTGTTTGTGTGTGTGAGTGTGTGAGCACGCGCGATGAACAGGGGTAAAAGTTAGGACTCACCAAGATCCCAACCATCTGCTGCTTCTCCTCCATGCTTGGGACAGCGGAGGGATCTGCTTGGTTTAGGATGGAGCTCCTCTCTGTTCCTCTGTGAGGGGGCTCTCTCTCTCTCTCTTTGTCTTTCGCTCTCTCAGCGGGGGGTCTCTCTTGTTCCCCTCTGGACCAGCGTTAAGTCGGTTGTAGTGTGCAGTCGGATGGTTTGTGTGTCCAGCAGCAGCAGCAGCAGCTTGGGTTTGTCTTAGAGTCTCTCTCTCTCTCTCTCTCTCTCTCTCTCTCTCTCTCTCTCTCTCTCTCTCTCTCTCTCTCTCTCTCTCTCTCTCTCTCTCTCTGTCCGTCCAACTTTTCCCTCTCCTGGTGTTAATTCTCTCTCTCTCTCTGTCTCTCTCTCTCTATCTCTCTCTCTCTCTCTCCGAGTGTGTGTGTGTGTGTCCGCCTTTACTCACTCCTCCAGTTGGAGACTGTAGCTAAAGAGGTGTCCCTGCTTTGTGTCAATCCGCCTCTAATCCTGGAACTTTTGTATGCTGAAAGGGAACATGTGACAGAGAGAGAGAGAGAGAGAGAGAGAGAAAGGAGGGGCAGGGGGAGAAAGGTGACAAACCTTCAGTAACCAGTTGTGCTTTCAACTCCAAAACAATTATCTTGCATAGTACAAAACAAATAGTTCCAGCTTTCAAATTTGTTAGTTCAAACAAGAACACCAAATTATTCAGGACTTCAGAAATATTATTCAGAAATAGATTTCATAGTGAAACCACATGAGGAAAGTTTGTGAACTTCAAATAATATAAATTATAAATAATAATGATAATACATTTTTGCATTCAGAAAACCTATTATTTTGAAATACTGTTTCTATATATATCATGTATTTACTTTTTAATAAACATTACTGCCACTTCCAAAGGTACACAGCACATGTAAAAATACACAAATAAAACATGTACATAGAATCTACAAGTTAGCGACCTTATTAATTAGCATATTTAATAGTTTCATTATATACATACTTCAACCACACAATAGCATGATTGTATGTAGCAATATAAATATAAAGAAACTTTGGTTCAAATGTTTTTTAATGAGAATATAATTAAAGTTGTTTAATATACTACTTTTCTTTAGCAGTTATTACAGTAGCAATAAAAAGGTTGGTCAGTCCCTAAAGGGTAGCCAAATTCTAAACATTGGCTACATACAGGTATGCCCAAATACTTTTTAATACGTAAATAAAAAGTGACAGAAAACACACAAACACAAGAGTTCAGAAAATGGTAGATGACCTGATTTACACTACAATCTTTTATCCGTAGCAAAAGAAAGTTGTCGGGAATGGCGCAGCCCTTCTGGGGACCAAAACATTTTGGTCAAAATTGATCCAGAGAACTGCAAAGGTCTTTGGGTGTAAGCAGGGTTGAGCATTGAACAGAGGTGTAGTGCCCCCTTCACAACATGAGTTGTACACCCTCGATGGTTTGAAATCAAATATGCAGTATTATATAGGCTATAGTGGCATATAGTAAATAGAGTAGTGAAACTGTGCCCTGGGTGCATGACGCCAAGTTGGAAAGACATAAGTTATAAGATAACTTATAATAATAATGCATGAGACATGTGCTTCCATTCTACCTTTCGGTTCCTAACATTTGCATATTTCAGTCGCGCTCGAAAGGGAATTTTTACGTCACCACAACTGCACTTTCAACTTGTAATTTCAATTTGGCGCACTTGCCCCTAACCACCTCTGTAGTATCATTTAGCCACTCTTTAGCTACCACCTTTTTCAATACATATAAAAGCTTCAAAATTCCTCAGCTCGGTATTTACTTACATATTTTACTGGCGATAGGTCATAAAGTATAAATCAAGAGCAAAGGATTGCCATAAACTGTCCCGCAAATAGTTAACACAATTAAGATTAGAATACCCTGGTAGAACAGCTGCTACATAGATTTATTTTCCCCGGTATATCTTTTTATAACACCATTTCGCTTCATAACGGATGAGGACAATAAAACACACTCTCGTTCTACTAAGGAGTCCTGAGGAGGCTCACTCTCCTACACGACATAATTCAGAACGAATCATAACCCTGGGAGTTACGCACGAATACGAAAAGTTAAACCGAGGCCCCCCCCGATGGATCTGCATGCCATCATGTGTCGTCTCCTCCCAGGGTCTCCTGTCTAACATCTCAGTATCTGGGCGCGTCTGTCTATTTTGTGAAGAGGAGAGGATGCGTTTAATCCGACACCACTGCCAGACCTAGAGTCACCTCTAGCTACACAGAGCAGGGGTTTCTGGGTAAGCGTGGCTCTCAGGGCCCCGCAGATTGACATGCTAACTGGGTTAATGACACACTGACCAACTGACAAGCTAACTGGCTTACTGACCAACAGACAGGCTAACTGGCTGACATGCTAACTGACCAACAGGCTAACTGACATGCTGACTGAATGACATGCTAACTTACTGACAGGCTAATTGGCTGACTGACACTGATCTACAGACGGGCCAACTGACTGACATGCTAACTGGCATGCTAACTGACAGGTATGCTAACTGGCTTAATGGCTCAATGACACTGACCAGCTGACAAGCTAACTGGCTTACTGTCCAACTGACAGGCTAACTGACTGACATGCTAACTGGCATGCTAACCGACAGACATGCTAATTGGCTTAATGCCACTGACCAACTGACAAGCTAACTGGCTTACTGACCAACTGACAGGCTAACTGACTGACATGCTAACTGCCATGCTAACTGGCTTAATGCCACTGACCAACTGAGAAGCTAACTGGCTTACAGACCAACTGGCAGGCTAAATGACTGACAGGCTAACTGGCATGCTAACTGACTGACTGGCTAACTGGCATGCTAATTGACTGACTGGCTAACTGGCTTAATGCCAATGACCAACTGACAGGCTAAATGACTGACATGCTAACTGGCATGCTAACTGACAGACAGGCTAACTGTCTTATAAACAGACAAACTGGAAGGCTGACTGGCCGGCAGCATTGGTTTTTAATAACTTAAGGAGCACGCTCTGTAAAAAGCGGACTGGACAAAAATAGCCCCCCATTCAGTCATTCACTATCTCTCTCTCACACACTCACACACACACACACACACACACACACACACACACACACACACACACACACACACACACACACACACACACACACACACACACACACACACACCACAAGGCTCCTCAGGCCCATGCTGCGACAACAGAGACTGTATACATTGCCTCCAGGTTACAAACATCTTAACTTACTTGCATCTGAACTTTTGTATACTGAAAGGGAACATGTGACAGAGAGAGAGAGAGAGAGAGAGAGAGAGAGAGAGAGAGAGAGAGAGAATGAGAGATGGAGAGAGAGAGAATGAGAGATGGAGGGAGAGAATAAGAGAGACAGAGAGAACAAGCGAGAAAGAGAAAGAGAAAGAGAGAGAGAGAGAGAGAGAGAATGAGAGATGGAGAGAGAGAGAATGAGAGAGAGAGTGAGAAAAAGAGAGAGAGAGAAAGAGAAAGAGAGAGAGAGAGAGAGAGAGAGAGAGAGAGCGAGAGAGAGAGAGAGAGAGAGAGAGAGAGAGAGAGAGGGGGGTGAGAAAGGAGGGGAAGGGGAGAAAGGTGACAAACCTTCAGTAACCAGTTGTTCTTTCAACTCCAAAACAATTATCTTGCATAGTACAAAACAAATGACACACTCACACACTCTCACACACACACACACACCACAAAGCTCCTCAGGCCCATGCTGCGACAAAAGAGACTGTATACATTGCCTCCAGGTTACAAACATCTTAGCTTACTTGCATCTGAACTTTTGTATGCTGAAAGGGAACATGTGACAGAGAGAGAGAGAGAGAGAGAGAGAGAGAGAGAGAGAGAGAGAGAGAGAGAGAGAGAGAGAGAATGAGAGATGGAGAGAGAGAGAATGAGAGATGGAGGGAGAGAATAAGAGAGACAGAGAGAACAAGCGAGAAAGAGAAAGAGAAAGAGAGAGAGAGAGAGAGAGAGAGAGAGAGAGAGAGAGAGAGAGAGAGAGAGAGAGAGAGGGGGGTGAGAAAGGAGGGGAAGGGGAGAAAGGTGACAAACCTTCAGTAACCAGTTGTGCTTTCAAATCCAAAACAATTATCTTGCATAGTACAAAACAAATGACACACTCACACACTCTCACACACACACACACACACACACACACACACACACACACACACACACACACACACACACACACCACAAGGCTCCTCAGGCCCATGCTGCGACAACAGAGACTGTATGCATTGCCTCCAGGTTACAAACATCTTAACTTACTTGCATCTGAACTGTGGAAGTAATAGAAACTTAATACATTTAAAAAAAGATATAGCTAAAACAGACATACATGTTTTACGACTGTTTTCAAGGTAGGCGGTAGCCGTAAAATGCAAAATAACCAGCGCTTACATAAATGCTGTCTGTTTGAAGGTGGAGAGCCAGCAAGGTTGGTGTCTGCATCAGTCTCAGAGAGGGGATAGCTGGCCATCTGAACGGCCTGACTATGTACACACACACACACACACACACACACACAGGGGGGAACGGCGTGACACCCTACTATTGGGTCACACACAGAGGAGTGGTCAGGGGTGGAAAAGTACAGGGCCGTACTGCCCCCTCTCTCTCGGTGTGGGCGAGAGAAGCATGTGTCTGGGGACTCCTGTTGCCACTGACCCGACACCATGACGATAAACCTCAGTCTCCGACCTGAATAGTTCCTAAGGTTAAATATAGGAGTGACCCCCCACCCCCACCCTCCTTTAACCCCACCCCACCCTCCTTTAACCCCTTACCCCTACCCCACCCTCCTTTAACCCCTTACCCCCACCCCACCCTCCTTTAACCCCTTACCCCCTCTCCTAGCCGACCCCAACACTTCACATATCAGTGGCAATGAGTGGCAATGTCAACTATTCAGTTATAACGACTTCACTAGTTTAGGGACAGGGTGCAGAAAAACATGAAAACCCAGACCCTATCGAGTCGGGCGGTACCCTCTGGAAAAGCCCGGAATGTTTTGTGAAGGCCGACAGAACGTTCCCTGAGTTGCCGCCACACTGACACATTTGTATCTGAACGACTACTAAATGAAACCGCTGCCTCTGTGAAGTCTTTTATTTAAAAAAATGAATCAAATGGGTGTTGCTAGACTGTATGTTGTTAATGTCTCTGATGTGTTTACACCAGAGTGCTGGATTAGCTCGGAAATCAAAGGATACTGGTCCTAAATAGTCCTGTTCACATCACCATAGTAACCTTAACGCTACCAAGCTGGTCCTAACCAGTCTTAGTTCACATCACCATAGTAACTTTAACCATACCAAGCTGGTCCTAACCAGACCTGTTCACATCACCATGGTAACCTTAACGGTACCAACCTGGTCCTAACCAGTCTTAGTTCACATCACCATAGTAACTTTAACCATACCAAGCTGGTCCTAATTAGTCCTGTTCACATCACCATAGTAACTTTAACCATACCAAGCTGGTCCTAATTAGTCCTGTTCACATCACCATAGTAACTTTAACCATACCAAGCTGGTCCTAATTAGTCCTGTTCACATCACCATAGTAACTTTAACCATACCAAGCTGGTCCTAACCAGACCTGTTCACATCACCATAGTAACCTTAGCCGTCCCATGCTGGTCCGAATCGGTTCGGTTTAGAATCCTTATTCCATTTGGACTAAAACACTTATCACAAGTCATTCTCAGTTGCTGTTGGTGCTATACAGCATCTGTGAGAAGCATTTTATTTTTACTAACATAAAACATGGAGGTCCAAACCTTTTTCCGTTGCTGTTGGTACTATGAACTATACCGCTCATTAGAGACCCCTTCGTCGCAACATACAAGCCTAAACTGTACCAAACAGTTCACTATTCACATGACAGTATTAACCCAGCACTTTCGTCACTGCACAATGTTCACTTCTCCACAAGTCTATGAGGATGGTGGGTAAGACTGCTACCTGGCGACCGAAAGGTCATAAGTTCAAACAACCATCACTAGCGTGCTCTTGAGTAACGCACTTAAGCTGCTCCAGGAAGACGGCCCCTGTAAGCTCATTGGAGGTCGTTTGGGGTAAAAGTGCTAAATGACAAGAATGTCAATGTCAACTCTACAGAGGCTAAACTACGGCCTGACCTGACCGGCCAAAATGTGCTTCCACCTCAAAAACTAGACACTTTCACAGACCAAGGTCCCCACAGTATCTGCCTACAAATAAAGTTGCCGTTTCCTCTGTGGAACACACACACACACACACACACACACACACACACAGCTTACTATTGAATGTGGAACAGCAATACATGCTCACACAGGCCAAAACACATCCATAAAATACAGCATGTCTTCAAACGTAAACATTAACATAGTGTGGGATTGTGCTCGCAGCGCTGTCACAGCGGTACGTACCCCACGAGGAAAGTCAAACAGCAACGCAGGCATAAACACAGGAAGATCACATCGAAATCATTAAACCCAAAGACACACTGTAGAATAGTGCTCCCAGAATAAGCATGGTCAGTGTGTGTAGTTAGAAAAGGCTGTGTTGCTATCATCTCTGTCAGGCCTTGATAACAACAGCCTACACCCAAACACTGAAAAACAACTAGATTACCCTGCCTCAGTCCGACCCTGTCTGTCTGTCCGTATGCAAGGTTTAGGCCTACGCCTTAACACTGTCTCTGTCTGTCTGTCTGTCTGTCTGTCTGTCTGTCTGTCTGTCTGTCTGTCTGTCTGTCTGTCTGTCTGTCTGTCTGTCTGTCTGTCTGTCTGTCTGTCTGTCTGTCTGTCTGTCTGTCTGTTGTGATGGGGAAAATGTAATTTAGCCTTAACTATGAAATGTTACTCTGTGTTTCATTATGAGTTCAAACAAAGTTCCCATTTTGTAGTTAGATTGAACCCTTGGGGTTAATCTTTTCACCTAACAGTCATCACAAGTAACTTAGTGACTTATAGGTTTGTGTATTCTTCCTGTTTAGGTGTAAACAAGATGTCAGACTTGAGGACCGGTCAGCCAGATGGCATTGTTTATTGCCCTGTGTAAAAGAACTCTTTGATCTAGGAAGGTCCGAGAGATAAGAGATGCTGACTGCAATTGCACTAAATCAACATTCCTAAGGAAACGTGTATATAAGGGACGTTAGGGGGATTGTGATTTTGTGCGCACCAGTCATACATCCTCATTTTTGTATGACTTTAGGCTGCAGCTAGGATTTTCTTTTATCTGATCAGTTTTATTTTGTTACTTTGTAGTTGATATATTGTATAGCAACTCTGTTACCTTTTTTACTCATCTCCATTAAAACCACTAAAAGCAAGCGGACGTTATTTCTCAAAGTATTTAATTATTTCGATCTCACTGGAGCGCGGAGACATAGAAATTCCGCGACACTGTCTGTCTGTCTGTCTGTCTGAGTGCTAGGTTTAGGCCTACGCACTAACACTGTCTGTCTGTCTGTCTGTCTGTCTGTCTGTCTGTCTGTCTGTCTGTCTGTCTGTCTGTCTGTCTGTCTGTCTGTCTGTCTGTCTGTCTGTCTGTCTGTCTGTCTGTCTGTCTGTTAGGTTTAGGCCTACGGACTAACACTGTCTGTCTGTCTGTCTGTCTGTCTGTCTGTCTGTCTGTCTGTCTGTCTGTCTGTCTGTCTGTCTGTCTGTCTGTCTGTCTGTCTGTCTGTCTGTCTGTTTGTCTGTTTGTCTGTCTGTCTGTCTGCTAGGTTTAGGCCTACGCCCTAACACTGTCTGCCTGTCTGCCTGTCCGTCTGTCGGCTAGGTTTAAGCTCACATGGTGTTTGGCTAAACACTACCTAGGTCCCAGACTGTGTTCTGATTAAGACTCAGAGGCGTCTGTACGTTTCCACAACAGGGCTGAGCCAGAGGTTAGAAAGGGCCAACGGCAATACTTGGTTTAGTAAAAGAGCAAAAGTGGTAAGCGCTCATTAGCACCAGAGATTACCAGTCTATGTAAACACACACACACACACACACACACACACACCATGTTGAAGGTTTATTATAGGGAACTGGGATTTCCCATCAGTGTATTTTTTTCCTCTCTTCCTTTTTCAAAAATGGATTCTGGGAAATTGCATCGCGTTCTGTGACACAGTCGAAAAAAAGATACTAAAAGTAGTCCTATATTTCTACATAGAAGAGCCCCAATGTATTCAGTGCAGTCCTTTATTTCTACAAATACAAAAGCCCAAAAATGACAGGATAAAGAGGTTTATAATTGCTGCAGAAAGCCATGGTTGAGGAGCAAAGTAGCATTAAGTTAAAGTTGAAGTAGCAAAGTAAACAAAGTCTGGATGGAAGGTGCCCTGCTGATCACTGGGGTGGCACCCTCACCCTGAATGCAATTCTGCCATTCAAACAAAAAAGGGTACCTGCCAACAGAATAATGGGCAAAGACCAAAACAAAGGTCTTAGTGACTCATGGCTCACTGAATATTTTTCACTTTTTTTTTTCAACAACAAAAAATGTACTAATCCCTTTAATTGTATTTTATGAGTGTATCAAATTAAGGCTTTTAGAAACTTCATGAATTTATTGCTGAGTTTTGAACATGGTTGGCTGAGCAGGTTGAGCCTTTACCCGATCTTGGTACTTAAACCCCTATCACACCTTGTAACAACTGGCCAAACTAATTCCACCAAATGCTACATTGAGGATACCAGTGACAAGCACTGTAACTTCCCTCCTAACTTTGGCACCTTTTTTTCCAGTTACAGCAACCGACTAAACATTCCCACATTAAGAGCCCAGTCAACTTTGTCACTTAGCAATAGCTTAGGAACAAAAATTTGACTATGTTGTAATACAATGTATAAGTTCATAAGTCTGTTATGTAGGTTAGACCAACACACCATGCCTCCTGTATTACATCATAAGTACTGAGTTCAAGCGGGCAGCTACACTTTTTATCTTTAAGGGACATTCCTGCGAGGAACCTAATTAATGTCAACCGCGAAAAGACATCTCCTTAATATTTGCGACAATGTTTAACACAAAAAACAAGCGTGTGCACGCACGCACGCACGCACGCACGCACGCACGCACACACACACACACGCACACGCACGCACACGCACACACACGCCCCTTATCTGTGGACTGTATTGCAGTGAGGCCTTGACCCAGTTACTGGCCAGTGACTACAGAGAGCGATGGGGAAAAGTGAAGGTAGGGACAGCTGGGGGAGTTACCTAACCCAAACCTAGAGACAACATACTGGCTACAGGGAGGAAGAACCCTGGTCTGACCTGGAGGGAGGGAGGGATGGAGGGATTCAAGGTGCCTCTCACTCTGTGTAAGCTATTCAAAGGCCTAAGACCCCAAACAACCCTACATTTTGAAATGAGTCCAACAGTTGTTTGAAGGAAAGAAAAGAAAAAGAAAATACAAGACTTGAAAAGTGTAAAGGCTAACTAATATTACAATGAATAAATGCTTTTGAAGCACATTTGTCTTGCACCAGTCCACCATCCTGCCAGTTTTCGCCAAAGCTCTGTGAACCGGTCAACCCCTGCAGTGATGTAACCGGTTTGGATTGGGGCCACAACCGAGTCCAGAGGCCCACCAATGACAGGGCCTGCTGCTGGTTGTTGTTTTCCCTCTGGTCTGGAGGTCTGAGTCCATCTCCACCGGTATGGAAAACCCGGTCGGACAACAAAAGTTCCCCTCCTGCAGAGTAATCCTCACTATGGTTATTCCTCGTTCCCATTCAGTAGCTCGAGACATCCTGAAAATATCACCCCCTCCCCACCTCCTCCTCCTCCTCCTCCTCCTCCTCCTCCTCAAACTGCCAATGGATGCGCCCAAAACAAGTGTCTAAACTCCTTCCCACACGCTGTAGGCAGCATGCCTCTTTTAATAAAAAGGCTGCATTTCATTCTGCGGGAACCAGCAAAGAACAGCGCCTCTGTACAACGGACAGCGTGCGATTAACAAGAAGAGCAGCAACGGAGGATGGACGGAGCAGAGAAATGGAAAGAAGGAAAGATGAAACAGCGTGACCTTTTGGGGTGCTACCTTTGACATTTACTCTGCCTCTTCACATCAGACAGGAGCCCTCTTGATAACGGGGATTCATGTTGATCCATAGCCTGACATTTTGCCATGTCAACGTTCAAGGTCTGGGGACACAGATTTGATGCTGAGGATGAACTGGTTCAGTCGGTAGAGAGCGAAACCGAGGGAATATCATATCCATGAGTTTAAAAACCTGCTGTGCCCAGCCCACCCTCGAAATATACCCCTATATTTAAAAAAAACATGGCTGCCCTCATAACGAATCCTTTCAACATGTCGATGGAAATATAACATAAGATGTTATCGGTGTAATAACGTATGTTAATATTTATGGACGGAGACTTTCTGGTCGAATGGAACCAGGCCGTCCATGAAGGCCATTGCCCTCTGAAATGCTAGTGTGTTCCAAAAATAACAATGAAATATTTCGGAGCTAAAACTACACGGTGACTTGACTTACACAACCCTGTTAAGGCTAGGAACTGTGGGAAACGTCCACTTTTACGCACAGGAAAACATTGTGTTGTGTAGTAACACAACACACGTGAAGGTGCACGCACGCGCACACACACACACGCACGCACACACACACACGCACGCCCACACACGCACGCGCACACACACACACGCACGCACACACACACGCACGCACATTTCTGCAGTGTGGATACGTTTGATAAAACCCTCCTAAAATCATGATTTACACCAACCTATGGAGATTTAGAACCACAGATTCACATACAGTTGCAGAATAGGAATGGTTCCAACAGAACTTGCACCCTTTACCCTGGTAGATGCCAATAATGACACAATTTAAATGGTAAACACTGTAGTTGTCCTCGTTGATTCATTTCTTTTTGAGCTTCAAAGGGTCAAAACACTCCCATTTTTAGCACTTCATTCATACTGACGAGAAAGAAACATCTGTGAGAAAGATGACAAAAAAAGCAATATTTGTCGTTGTCTTACGAACACCACCTGTATTCTAACTTGTACCGTTGTGTCAAATATGCAAGACGACATGCAAATATTGACACGTGACTGTTAAGTCCTTACATACCAAGCACAATAACCACGTCATCATTCATCTAATATGTGCGTGCCACCTCCTTCATAATATGTCTCTAAACGGGCAATGGCACCAAATAAGTCATAAGCTTGATACATATTTGTGTAATTATGATAGGGACATCTTGGGACATCAATACATGCGTGTGGACAATAACTCCACAGAAGGCCTGAGAAATGGAATATTACCAGTGGCTAAATGGAGCAATCAGAAGCACTCAGCCTGGCAACATACTAACAACAAATCAATGTTAAGCACTGAAGTTACAATATATTTCAAAATACACAGGCTCCAGTGTTACAGTATGAAATTGAAATGAAAACGAACTAACTCCATCATGTATGATTAATTAAGTTTAGCACTGCAATACCATATATAACTAACTAATTCCATCATGTATAATCAATTATGTTAAGCACTTAAGTTATGTCGCTATATGTGCGTAACTAATTAACTTTTAGTTAGTTATTAACTATTAGTTCCATCGTATACAATTAGTTAATAAGTTAATCAAGAACCATCGAGTTTGACAGGACCACATGAAACCTTCATTGTTAAACACGGCAACACTGACCTCTTGAGGCGGAAAGGCAGCACAACTACAAGGAATTAAATAAAACTAAATAAATCAACCATTTTTATCCAGGGTTTAGTGTGACTGGAAGACTTTATGTAGTTTTTTTATATACTTTTCTTCTTTGAGTATGTGTCTGTGTGTGAGAGACACAGAGTGCTTACGTAGGCTATAGAATACGTAAACCCATATGCTTTTGTTTACATATCCTTATCCATCCTCTTCAAAAAGCCCATCTCCAGGATTTCGCATCGAAGTGATATTAAACAACGAGCGCTGCATATACTCAAAGAGGCGGCCAAGCAGAGGGCGGAAGGCGGGGGTATGGGGCGCACAGAAGTCCTGCTGTAACAAGGAGGCACGCTGTGACGGCTTATTTCTAAGCTCCAGAATAAATGCAGTAGGCTAACTACTACCAGAAGTTTCAAGAAGTTACGTTAGTGTATTGAATGTTCCCCCCATTTTTTTTTTAAGTAATTTCAAACCACAATAAACTGTTGAGTTCGGCCTACTATTGCTTAACAAAGCTGTACTGAATTAACCATATAGTCTTTCAATAGAATACCAACTGAGCGTATAAACGATTGGACTGCCCATCATCCAATAACGCCAATAACGGTGTTGAAACCAACATTCTCGTCAAAGTGTTTTAACGCAGCATCAAGAGAGGGGGTTTGCAGCGGGGGGCCGACCCGTGCCACGTGTTTGCTGAACGGAAACATTTTACAAATAAAACCCAACCAATGCAAAGGGCCAGTGCAGAAGCGGGAAGTGATGCGGCGTCCTTTAACTCACAATGTGCTCTACTGAGGGGTGGAAACTGTTGCGCTGTAAATTTCCTTCATAGGTGATCCTTAAAATGGGCAGTCGTTCACTGTTGCCACATTGGCATTCAGACATTAATTAAGCCTCTTAAGACTACATTTTTTTCATTATTTTCAATGAACAGCCACATATTGTTTGCTTGCATCGATCCCGAGTTCTGGTTTCAATATTCACAACTAGGCTATTACCTAGGAATGCCCCCATTAATTGTTAAATAGCGCGTTCACATAAAATAAAGAAAATCTTTCCAATACCCATACAATCTAAATTAGCGAAATGTTAACATAATTTAATGTGAGCTACTTACCATCGCGCAAGTCTTTATTATAGGGCTATGATTTAGTGTGTAAATTAGTTCAGTCTCAAAACGGGGCAGTAGAAGTTGCATCACCTTGTCGTCTCCTTCTGCTTCCTCCTCTTTTTTTTTCTTTCAAATATGCCCCTCCTTTAACAAGTAAAAAAATAAATCTCTCAACTTGTAGCTCCTCCCCCGTGTGGAGATCAGAAGGGTGAGGGCGGACTTGACGATGCTTGGCAGCAGGCAGATAAACTTTAACAGCGTGCGCACGCCGTTACCGCTATGCAACCTGTCGCGCCCATAAGCATTGCTTGCTATGATATAGTCTCGAAGTTTAAATATTTTTCCGAGATTAAGGAAAGGGGTAGGTCTATACACTTGTCGGACGTGCCGTTTTTTAAAATACAGGTTAGACTCGCCTACTTCTTCTGTCATTAGCCTATTTTCTCTTTTACAGCCCCTTAAATAGGCTATTTCATTAGAATTCTATTCATGTAATTCGGTTAACTAAATGGTGTACAGCTGTAGCCTATATATTGAACGCACAGATGGGCCCGCAGCTGCATGCGGTCATCTCCGTGTTTTGTGACGGCGCACGTGCTCACTGTGCAAAAAGATCTCAATCCGTCGTAGGTCTTTACATAGGCCTATAGGCTTATCCTATGGTGCAACGAAATAAATGCCTATAAGAAATTATATGAGTAAATGTAGTGCACATTACAAACAAGTCCAAGGGTTGATTATTATTTTTAAAAGGTATGAAATAAGATCAGGGCACCACATCCCTGAGACAATCAATCCCATTCAGTTTCGTGTTTAAACAAAAGCCGTTGACTCGCTGACAGGTGTGGTAGATAGGCTTAATAAAGGCTCGAAAGACAGATATTGCGATGCAGGAATTACAATTTTTGGAATCCAAAGTCCGAGATAACGGAACAATAATGAACGTGTGATGAAAGATGAGATGAGCTCAAATGATGTTTGTGGTTTTAGTTTACCTTGAGAAGAGCTGGTCTAGGCTACCGGCTTTGATGGGCGGCGTTTGTGCGCCGTGTGGAGGCCAGTTTCGATACTACAGTTTGTGTTTGCCTAAAATTTGTAGTCCCTGTTTTACTATTACATCCCATTTGTGTAATTATGAAAAGACAAATGCAAGGGAGACGACCGCAGAAGAGTTTATGTATGAATTAATTCACGTTTCGAACAATGCTCAAACTAAATACTCGAATCCCACAGCTATTTCGTGCCGTTTCAAATTACAGTAGTAGGTCTATATATAGGTTTACTATGTTTGAGAATCAATTACCTTTCATTGCCCGGCATGGCAAGGGAGAACGGCAGTGAACATAGCTTCCTTGACCACACACAAACACAGCTCAGTAGACCTCGAAAACTACAGTGTGTTGCGTAGATAAGAAACATTTGATTGATTTCGCTTGACTGTGTCGTACTTCTCACCACAGTCCACCAGACAAACTGTATTATGCAAACAAGTAGTACACTTTGTAGTACACAAGTAGTACACAAGTAGTACACAAGTAGTACACTTTGTATTATGCAAACAAGTAGTACACTTTGTAGTACACAAGTAGTACTCTTTGTATTATGCAAACAAGTAGTACACTTTGTAGTACACAAGTAGTACACTTTGTATTATGCAAACAAGTAGTACACTTTTTAGTACACAAGTAGTACACTTTGTAGTACACAAGTAGTACACTTTGTATTATGCAAACAAGTAGCCTAATTGCATGTAATAATTTGCATATTTTTATATTATATTATATTATATATATATACATATATATATATATAATATGTATTTATATTACCTGATGTATTTACAAATGTATTTGGTACTTTGATTTTCACAGCGCTGTGCAAGTCCAGGGCCCATCAAACACTCCATCACAGACCATTTCCCCTGTGTCCTGTATTGGGTGGTATAAGACCGCACTCTAGTGGTGCAATTGCAAAGTTGCATACATACATTTTTTTTCTCTCATCTGTAGATTTGTCTTGTCCGGCACTTGGCCGGTAAA
Source organism: Aplochiton taeniatus (assembly GCA_017639675.1). Taxonomy (NCBI): domain Eukaryota; kingdom Metazoa; phylum Chordata; class Actinopteri; order Galaxiiformes; family Galaxiidae; genus Aplochiton; species Aplochiton taeniatus. The sequence continues at coordinate 2,368,079 of CM030189.1, forward strand.
ACATATCGACCAGCTGGAGTTACTATTAGGCCCGAACGTTTTACCTCAGTGTCAGTCTGGTCACCATCTATTTGAGCAGTTGAGCGTGGTTTCATCTTGCACAATATCTCAGTGGCCAAAGTGTTTTCTTTTCAAGACATTGAAATGTTAAGATTTACTTCCAATCAAGTAGCTGCCTAGGCAGTGAATTGTGTAAAGGCCTAATATGTCAATAGCTTACCTGAAAGTGTAGCTACGCATTCACGACTAGGCTATTGTTTGTACAGCAAACGAAACGATAAATAATTTTCAGTTCTATGAAATTATTCTTTATCTACAATACATATAAAATGTATTCTGTTTTACTAAAAACCATCACTCAATCTCATTCTGGGTAGGCCTATACTATAGCCTAATGTTAGTAGTTAAGGTTACTTTGCTGAACCCTGTACCCAAATTGTAGAGACTTATAACCAAAAGATAACACAATAATAATAATAATAATAATAATAATAGGCCCAACTCCTATAAATCTCCAAATGCTGAACTGGGGGATTGTTTCCGACGCATGTTCCTGTTCCATCATTAAATCAAGGTCCAATGTCCAGTTTGAATGTTTTGCTGCATTTATTTCTCCAACAAATGTATGATAACTCCAAAAACGTATAAATTATAACACGTTAAACAGAAATTCAGGATGACTTAATGCGGCTTGAACCGGTGACTGACACGGTCAAAAAACTCAACGCTTTCCTCTGTTCCACCCCTGTTGCCCATTATAATGCCAATTTATTGCCAACATCAGCCACCTAGTGTTCACAATAAGAATTACATATATCAGTGGAAAGCATTATTCAAACAAAAAAAAAACATAGAATACTAGCCCCAACAAAAATACTTATAAAATACACATATAGGAGAACCTAGATTGGGAGGGGATCTAGTTGGCCGTGTGAGGACCTAGGCTTGTCCGACTCCCACCTTGGCCCGTAAAAACGCATCGACAGTTCCAACTGTCAAGCGGTGTGTTCAGAAAAGGACCGGCAGAGGGCGTTCTTTAGTTTAAATTAAACCAGCATATCACGTCAGAGCGCAACACATTTGTAGTAGGGACTAGGCCTATTTTACCCAAATATGTTTCGCTTGCTCAAAACAGTGTTCAATTGTTTGGTTTCTTACATTGTTGCTTTTCCCCCCGCTCATCTTAAAATTGAATTAAGATTAACTGTGGGTTCAAGATATTTTAATATCAATCCTGAGCTAGATGTGAATTAGAATAAGAATTAGCCTGTCATACAATTAGAGAATATACTTTTTTTTTTTTGACAATTGCATGCGTTTTATAAGCAAACGTTAAGTAAAATAAATGCGAATATGTAATATAATGCAATATAATATGTGGCGAGTAGGCTAGACTACTATAGCCTAAATGTACTCCTAAATGTACTATCAAGTCTAGATGCAACATTAAAGCATTCTTTTACCGCGTAATCACAATTGTTTGTCCGGAGGATCCCGCCTTGAAGGCAAGATATAACCTTGTGTTCGTCAGTATTTAGATGATAGCAGTGCTCGGTGAAATGCCAAAGATAAAATTATCAATAGCATGCTTCGTTCGTTATTAAGTGGCGCCAGCCAAAATACCCAAAGCATTGCAAAACGTGTAATAATAAAATATATAGGATGTTTCCTTATTGTGAACTTAACTGAAAACAAAGTCGAGGAAAATGTTTTTGTTTGTCATTTGACATTTTATTTCAACAAAATACCTTAAAAGAGCACGATAACACTTCATTTTGGCCTGTTACAAAAAGTGTGCAACAATGTGTTCCACCTGATTTTTAAAAACGCCAACATTATTTGACATAAGGCACACGATTGTGTTCAATATTGACTGAAGGCTAAAGCCTACTTTACCTATTCACTGTTGAGGAAAGTCTGAGTTGAGAGTTCAAGCTAAACTTACTTGGCTTTTCAAAGGCTTACATGACATATTAGTCAGTATTTCAGTACCTGGAAAAAGTCGTTGTTTTTAATACAAACAAATCAAATAAAAACGGGTTTAAAATATATATACCTACATTACTAAATTGTGAAATCTATTTCCTGTAATTATGGTCTGTGCAATTGCATTAGAAAATAGAATGACCTACAAACCTCAGACCTGATATAAAATATGAAAGATACAACAGAATACATGTAAACAAAACATATCATTTACACATATACAAAAATAATGGGTCCTGCCCACACTGTCTCTCTTTTGAGAAGGCACCTTAGTTAGGAGGCACTCACCAACAATCAATAACTTACTCAGAGGACAATAAAATATATCTAAATACATTTAAATACTGTACTACCATAATTTAAAATTATAAGTATGTTCAAGCATTTACAAAAATGTCCTCCATGTTCAATTCCAACGTCGAATGGAATGCGACGTTTTGGGATCAAGACATGAGTGGTCCGTTGTTTGGATCAAAGGTGTCTCTTCATGTGCAGGGCGAGGTGGTCGGAGCGGGAGAATGCGCGCTCGCAGAGATGACACTGGAACGGTCTGTGTCCTGTGTGTTTCCTAAAATGGCGGGTCAGCTCATCAGACCTTGCGAACTTCCAACCGCAGCCCTCCCAGTTGCAGTGGTAGGGTTTCTCACCTGTGAATGGTGGAAAACAAATAATACATTTAGATCTCGTCGTGCGTAAAATGTCTATAGCTACGTGTTGTGCCAAGAAAAACTTGAAACTTCTGGACTTTTGAAAAGTCAATTGAATTATATCAGCATCATAAATAAACAAAAAGCATAATAAATTACCCGTGTGTGTTCTCATGTGAGCTTTAAGATGGGAGCTTTTGGTGTATGTTTTCCCACAGCCAGGGAATTCACAGCTGTGCGTCGCCGTGCGCTTTCTAGACCAGGATCTGCGCCCGCGCTTCTGCTTGCCACTCTCCTCCTGCGCGTAAAACTCCAACAGGGGCGATGACGGTGGGGTCAGCAACATCCCTTGCATGCCAGGATGATGGCGGGGGTGAACCCCAACTTGCTCCCCAAACATACCAAACTGGCCGAGGTACTGGGGTGCGACCTGGTGATGCGCGTATTGAGGTGGATATGGTGCGTGCGCGTACTGCTGGTGCGGTGTCATGTGATGTGGGTGATGCTGGGAGTGCTGGTGGTGCGCGTTGACCTCAGCCAAGTTAAAGTCTTTGCGGCCCAACATGGCGTGTACCATCTGCGACCCCTGGGAGTGGATGCCTTGGTGCTGGGCGAAAGAGTGCACAGAGCGCATTGGTTGTTTCTGCTGCTCGTACATCTGTCCCATGAATTCCCCGGCCATCATGCACGATTGTTCAGTGGCCTCGGTTTTTATTTTATATCCCAGAGGAGGCGATGTCTGAACTTGCAGGTGGGCAGTTGGAGCGGCTGTGTTCAAGGCACGGAGTTCCGTGTATTCCAGTCGGTCCGACTTCACGGGGTATTCTGGTAAAGTTTCTCCCTGGTAGTTCATCTCCGGGGTGAGCAGCTCCGCCACTAAACTGTGCACGGGACTGGAGTTGAAACCGCACGCCTGTGTCGGATAAGAGGCGTCACTGTCAGCCAGCGAGCCGCTGCAGCTGGCAGGCGACTCCGGTAACACGTAAGAACACGCTAGTTGTTGTGGAGACGGACAATTGTTGTTGGCAGCAGCGTTTCCACTCTCGGAACCGATGGTGTTAGACAGGATGAATTCCAGGTCTAAGAACTTGCTGAGTTCGTCTTCGTCTCTGTTGGGGAGTGCAGGTGACTCGACAATGCTGAAGGCCACTTCGATGAGGGGTTGTTGATATCCACCGGGTGGACGCCTCTCACATTCATCCACCTTCCACAGCTGTCAGAGGGGGAAAACAGAGATACGTTAAAATACTTCGTCAGAATATAATTCGAAACCCAATCATTTTGTTTTAAATGTTACTGAAATTATACCAGTAATAACGGCTCTTGCGACTATTCGAATAAAACCAATAGTACAGTAAATGTTAACCAAATGTAGAGAGGAAATTTCACATGTAATTCAATGAAATAAAACTTACATCCACGATTTGGGACTGCTTGGTCTCCATATTCTGCATACTTGTAAACGAATGCATAGAGGGCAACGCGTCGGCGAGAGCCATGTTGATAAGCACAGAATGTCCGTTGCTTAAGTCGATGAGAAAGTTTTGCCTGTTAAAATATGTTACTAACACTAAGCACGAAACATTTGTTTGGCCATTGATGAATCTGAGGTGATATGAGTAACTCCGTGTTGAGTAACTGGACACGGCTTCTAACAAACTCTGAAGAGTCCAACTATTTATCTTCCCTCTTAGGGGCGTGTCTACTATTACGCATAACTTACCCTGACAGCCAATAAGATAAAAACATTCACTCAAGCATTTCTTATCACACAATAATGTAAAGAGCTAAATGTTATTATGTTTGGGAAATCATCTGTAACACACACATAGGCCTATATATATGCCTATATTATGTTTGGAAAAAAATGTAGTTATTAACACAGAAATGCATACATTCTGTGCATTGATGTCCTCATGCACTGGTTCGATCCCGCTTCACAGGCCTACACAATGTTGCATGTTAAACAGACAACTTGCCAAATATTGGCATGAGAGCTTTTTTATACTTTTAGCAGAACTGTAGGGGGAGACACTTAACTTGCAACCCGGCGAGGGTAAGACAATAGTAATTTTATCTGTCGCGTAAAATATTGTGTGCATTAGTTAAATGATTTTAATACACGTATTTGATACTGTCCGTCCAACCAACACGATCTGCTTAAACCCACGGGCCGTTTCAATCCAATTAAACTGGATGGACCTTTGAATCAACTCTCAACCTGTCCCTAAGAAGTACAGGTAACACGAAATAAATAAAGGATCTTCAGCGGTGAATTGTCACAACTGATTCCCGAGTTTCGATTCAATCCCTCGAACAGGTCAGCGGGCATCGGTGAAACGCAGAACAAATATGGCTGCATTTTTATTGGCTCATCTCCTCAATGTGTCTCGACTTAATCCCACATTTAACATTTCAACAAAAACGTGTGAATTTGTCAAATTCTCAGCGCCATCGAAACGACTAGGTAATCTGAAAGCCAACAAAGAGGTTACACGGTTAATAATCCAAACGTAAACAAACCAATCTTTATCTTTTTTTGAATGCAAATTACAGGTGCGCAGGATTTAGAAGCAAGGCGTGCAATGCAGGGGCCAGGGAGTCTCTCCGCAAATACTTTAATAGATACATTTTCAGTTTATTTACGCCGTTTAAATTAATTAAAGTGAGATTAAATGGTATGATCTGATTATTTAAATATTTATTAATTATAATTTACTTTTTAATTTAATTAACGTTACTGCAAAATTGGGCTTTTGTAAATAGAATAGTCCGTAATTCCATCAGTTATAGCGCCTGTTAGAGCTGTATGGTTCTACAAAATTGCTTCTATCACGTACAGAAACACAAGCCCTCCAGCAAACAGAAGATCGGTTTCCCTGCGCGCTGTCCCTGCTTTTATACCTTGGTATTTTTAACAGGGCCTACGCAAATCAGATTCCGGTTGTGTCTGCTTGTCAAGTGAGGAAATGGACTTCGTTTCCTGGGGAAAACCTGGACGCGTTGTGTCCACTTTCACTCTCCTGAATTTGTGCAGGCTAAGCATGTACTGCACGCGACCGCACATGCATCAAACAGGAGCGACTGACACCAGACATGTCAGGTTCAGTTGTTAAAAATCTAAATATCACATTTCTATACTCATTAAGATAGACATTCGACCTATAGAAGTTCCAAAAAAGTATCATATGTAAAAGACAAATATCAAATTAATCTGGGAGTTCCAACTTTTTTTATTGTTGGATAATTAAAAAGTTCGTGGAAGTGACAAGCCCTTATAAAGATGACCCCAAAGAACGACTTAACACGGGAGATAAAATGGATTCTTGTTTAATCATACACCACATTCGAGAGAGAAAGCGAGTGAGAGCCAGGGAAAGAGAGAGAGAATCAGAAACAGAGAGAGTCAGAGAGGTAGGGAGAGAGAACGCTCATTCCTTTGTATTACTTTCCATGACAGGAAATGGCTGTATGTTTTTGTAAACATAGGTAGATATGATTGATGTGTACACAGAGTCCTGGATATCTCTTCACTCAAATTAGCTTTTCTTCGTACAGGGCCTAAATTAACTGTGTTGGCACATCCTTTTGCTTCATAATTTGTAGCTTATTAAAAAAAAAAAAATGCGAGAAAGTTTGAAGCATTGCAAGCTCAGTTTAACTTAATGAAATATAAAAAAAAAAAAAAGACTACAAAAGTGACATTTGCACTACATTAAAATCTTGGCATTACGAATTAGGGAGGGTGTGTTTGGAGATTCTGATCACTGTCATCAAAAAGGTACGCAACGTGCTTTGTATTTGCAGAGAACTGAGTCATTCATGACTGTAGTAGAATCACGCCTACTTTCACCTATTCAAACATGCAAACACTGGACAGTCAACTGTAATTAAACAAACCGCCAGCTTCTAAAAATTTGAAGCAAAAGCTGACTCATATTTACTCTATTAATTACTCCACCCAATTCCAGGGTCTACTCCATCAAGGCATTTTTCTTATGAAGGGCATTACTTCTTATTAGATCCAACCACAATCTTCTTACTAGAAGAAGACAATGCAAGACAACGTATTTTGAATCAAAGTCACTCATAGAAAGAGTCAGGGTGGCAGCCTTGGATTTGAAGAGGAAATCACATTCAGTTAGTATTTTTTTGTTATAGTCTACTAACTTGGTCTGGAGACTTTTGTAATCTCTCTCTCTCTCTCTCTCTCTCTCTCTCTTCTCTCTCTCTCTCTCTCTCTCTATATATATATATATATATATATATATATATATATATATATATATATATCACAAACAGCTGAATCCTGATGTACCATGGGAAAGTTTGCAATTCCACCAGTTTATTTGGGCTTGGACATCAAATATAACTGACTAACTTTAGTCAAGAAAAACAACAAAAAAGTTTGTTTAATTCTGTGTGTGTGTTTTTAATTTTTTTATTGGCAAAATTGACAACTGGGGACCATATAATTCAGCATGTCTGTTCTAGTTGATGTATTTCTAGCTGCAGCTCCAGCAGCTCAGCTACACCTTTCAAAGAGGTCACATTTGACAGGAAGTGAGGTCGTTGGTGGAGCGAACAGGAAGTGGGGAACAAACGCCAGCCACTAGCTGAAGATAACCATGGGAAATGAATAAAGCTATAACAACACTGGGTTAGGGGATGGGTCTAATCATTCAGCCCTTCCTGAATGTTTAAAGTCGGTTGGTTTTAATGGTCTGCTGTGCAATGAGATGTATTTGCACTTTGGGTTTTTTACACTTACACAAGAGCAAAGCCAGCGGAACAGAAGCTCACTTATCCCAAACCTCTGGATTTCAAAATATATAATCTGAAAAAGCTAACATCAAATAAATCTTTAACTAATTTAGTTAGCAAATTATGGATTAATGCTTATCTAGATGATCATTTAAATTTTGAATGATTTAAATGATTCAACTTCAATTCGCAACTTATGCAAATGATCCAATGCTACTGTTATGTGAAGGAAGGATAGCAACTTAGCATTCAGCGCTAATGACATGGACCTCCTCAGCCATGTACGCTAATAGCTAATGGGATCAGAGGAAGGATAGCAACTTAGCATTCAGCACTAATGACATGGCCCTCCTCAGCCATGTAAGCTAATAGCTAACGGGATCAGAGGAAGGATAGCTACTTAGCTTAGCGGCTTCTCACCGCTGGCTTCTACAGTAATGATGACTGATAGGCTACTGGGAACAGTCTGTGTGTATCTATCTCCCCCCCCCCCCCACGTAGCTCTTTGTTCTGGGATGTAATAGCTCCAGCCTCCCCTGGCTGACTCTGGGGGCTCTGGAAGGTGTGTGTGTGTGTGTGGGTCAAACCCCGCCACCACAGAGAGACCAGACGGGTCAGGCCGTCTCTCGCGTGCCCACACGTATTGTAATGACCAGGGCTCGTCAACACGACCCCCTCCAACGACAGGAGCGGCCAATGAGATGTTACGAACAACAGTGCCAATGGTTTCTGAGGTTATTCTAGTAGTTGTAATTATGTACCCCCCCCCCCCCCCCCGAGCTGTGTTTTTGTCCGCTGCCCGACGAGGTCAAAAGGACAAGTCCAGAGGAGTCCTCTTCTTTTCAGCACCCCCCTCTTTTTCCTGCCCCCTTCCCACTCATCCTTTCCACGCAGACCGTCTCCACAATGACAGAGGGATACCTGGGAAAGGTCATTATTTGTCCTCCCATCTGTCTTCCAGCTTGTCATGCCCCCCCCCCCCCCCCCACACACACACACACACACCAGGCCGTGGATGGGGGTCAGTGAGGAGGGGGGCGCCACGGACAGATCACATCAGTCGATGGGCGGGAGTCCTATCTGGTATGGAAGCAATTCATCTCCCCTCTCTCTCTGTTTCTCTCTTTCCTGTCTCTCTCTCCCTCTCTCTCTCTGTTTCTCTCTCCCTTTGTTTCTCTCTCTCTGTCTCCCCTCTCTTTCCTCTGTCTCTCTCTCTCTGTCTCCCCTCTTTCTCTGTTTCTCTCTCCTGTGTCTCTCTCTCTCTCTCTCTCTCTCTCTCTCTCGCTCTCTCTCTGTCTTTCTTTCTTTCTTTCTTTCTTTCTTTCTTTCTTTCTTTCTTTCTTTCTTTCTGTCTCTCGTTCAGTGTCTCTTTCTTTGTGTCCCGCTCCCTGCACCCCTGCTGAAGGCATTTGAACAGAGAGAACCACGTTGGCCGTTACGTGTGCCTGGCAGTATGTGTGTAAAGGAAAATATAAATACCAGATGGAGCGGATGGAGAGATGGATGTCGGGATCTCATTTAGCACCTGAAAGGAAAACTGACCTCCTAGCGATCCCATATACACATCGGAACGAAGATCAAGCCTTACGCTTCTGTTCGGTAGATATACATTTTCTACTCGGAGAGCACCTGCCTAGCACACACACACACACACACACCCACACACACTCCCGTAATTGGACGCGTTTCTCCCTGAAACCAATGTCAAAGTGAGAGCTATTAACACAGCCGCCATTGTAATGGAGAGTGCAGTGGGACAATACTATAGGCCCTTGGGCTGATCCCAGTATCTCACACCTTAGTTTGTGTAGTGTGTGTGTGTGTGTGTGTGTGTGTGTGTGTGTGTGTGTGTGTGTGAGAGAGTGTTGTGTTGTGTACGGCCATCTCCCTCTGTGGCTGTTGGCAAATTATTTCAAATTATTTGTAGAGGGCTTTCTAACACAATTACAGGGATGTTTTTGAAGCAGAATGTGTCTTTTCTCACATTCAATAACCCAGATACAGATTGAGAGGAGGGGTAGATTTAACCTCACAGTTTTTCTCCCCTCTTTTTTAAAACAAATTAAAAGATGGGCTATGAGTGTGATCATATAGGCCAATTTGTCCGCCCTGTAAAACTCCTGTTGGAAAGACTTGGGGGCTGGTGTGTTAGTGTGTGTGTGTGTGTGTGTGTGTGTGTGTGTGTGTGTGTGCGTGTGTGTGTGTTGGGTGGGTGGGGGCTCACTATTGACATACTACACACACTTTACGAACAACTTGTAAGTGAAAAACTCCAAGTTCAATTGACAGAAAATTTTCTAAACCAATAGCCAACAAACAATATTTTTCTCACATTTTTCCCTTGTCCGTGGAGAACACCTTTGATTAACTGAGATCAATGCATATTAAATGGATGTCTAATTTTCTCTGAAAAGCTGTTTCAAAGCCCCCCAAAATGCTTTGGGAAATATAAATCGCAAGACACCTCTGCGGACTCCGTTCGAACACATTCATCTTTTCCAAATATGCCGTTTCAAGCCATTAGCCATTTCTAAATAAGATTGATGGATGTGTCTTAAGTAATGTGGACAGGGTCAAGTTAATGACCCTAATGCGATCGTCCCAATGCCAGCTATAGGGCTAATGGGTCCACTTCAGATTAGGCTATTTGTTCATGTCACCGTCTAGACTTCTCAAACATTATGGGGGGGGGGGGGGATCTATGTACACAGTTTAGTTTGGACAAGATGGATAAAAGACTTGATTTGTCCCCTGAGTGACTGCTATTAAGATATGACCAAATGATGATTGAAGTAGGTCAACTTTTCCTTGATATCGAGGACGTGGTACCAATGAGCCAAATGTAAGATAGGGGAATGTAGTCTTTATTTGGAAATGACCATATACTTTCTCACGAGGCACTCTAACAACACGGCAGGAGCTGATACAATGGAACAAACCGATGGAATGCCACAACTTCAATTATACAATTTAAAATAAAATAGGTAAGGAATGATGTAGTAAATGTGCATTGGGGTATGTGCAGTGCTTTGTGTTTCTTTTGCGATCTTTTTGTCTGCACCTATACTCTCCAGGTCAAATCGTGGTTTAGACACTTTCCTGTGACCTGAACAGAGAAAAAGACCGATTAGCATAGCGCTAATGTGGAAAGCTAATACAGCACAGGATTAGCCTGAACAAAGGAAGCATATTGCTGGCTAAAAAACAACCCTGAAATAACTCCCTTGTCTTTTCTGTCAAAGTAACAGTTACAATTCATCTTCTGACCTTTCAAAACACAAACACAAACCCCAAACTACAGGGGTCTTTCAAAAAAGAAAAGAAGTGCCTCTCACAATGCAGTGTCATCCATTCTGAGAAACACACACGGGGAGTGAGTAATCACCTCAGCCATGGCCCTTATCACCGTTGCCCCCTGTGGTTTCCGTTGGCGACGAGTCGCTATCTCACCTAGCCCATGGCTACCGCTAGCCCGTGAGGACGGCTGATTAGGCTAGCAGGAACTGGCTACCGCTAGGTCGAAGCTCGGTGCTTCTCTTCCGATGGTGGAAAGTCCGTGAAGGCAAACTGTTTGAGAAATGACGAAACACTATTTTTAGGTCACTCTTGAAGACCTCTAACAAGAAAAAGCTTTGTTTTTCTTCTAATTACTTCTTTTTTTTTTTTTTTAGATGGGATTGGATTTTTATCATAAGGGGTTATCCGGTTTTCTTCAAATAATAATAATAATAACTATAAAACACCGTATATGAAAGGACCCGATTGAAAAAGCAAATTGGACCACGGGGACACAACGTTCCTCGTGATTTATAATGCAAAACATCGGTGTGATAAACTGTGGCCTTGATGGGGAGCAGGGAACGGTTGTGTTACGCCAAACCGTGACAAAGAGCTTGGTTATGTCAGCACCCTCCTTGGCCCCAGGCCCTATGGCTAAGAGAGTGCATTTCAGATGATCAGACGCAGAGGCAATCCTTTAATTGGATAATGTGTGGCGTGGTTTGTCGGTGAGACTACAAAAAGGAAAGAGAGGAAAAAAGTTATGAGTAAGATAAACAGAGAGAGAGAGAGAGAGCGAGGGAGGGGGGGAGGAGAGAGATGGAGGTAAAGAGAGAGAGAGAGAGAGAGAGAGAGAGAGAGAGAGAGAGAGAGAGAGAGATGGAGGTAGAGAGAGAGAGTGTGTGTCTGTGTGTTTTTAAATGCAAGTTAAACCTTTGGCCCAGCGGTATTTAGAAAACCTCGTTCTGGATACTCATAATGTTTGACATTCTAATGATTGTTTTAGAGTCTTTATTGATTCCGTATTCCCCATCATACATGTATTGACAGTCCTTGTACACAGCACCAAGTATTACATTACCCTGACTGTGTGTGTGTCCAAGCCAAAAGCTCAGCTTTACACACACACACACACACACACACAGACACACACACACACACACACACACACACACACACACACACATACACATTCACACACACACAGACCTGTATGTGTCTCTCTGGATTAGTAATGGGTGGTCTTTAACCATGTCAGTATCTCACCAGGCAGACATCTTAGGACTCGGATAGTAAAAATAGGAAAAACAGAAAAAGAGTATGATCTTCTTTTCAGATTAAATCTAATCCCAGTTTAGCTTTCTCAACTCAGGAAGATGTGCTGCGTCTTATTGGCATTTCATTTTCTTCATGATCTAACCCTCTGATCTGAGCCCGTATTATTTCAGATGATACAAAAACACAAACTGACAAATTTGTGTGTGTGACTGTGTTTCCTATCTGAATTTCCCTGAATAAAAAAACAAAAAAAACTGCATGATTCATTTTTAACTGGACAATGTCTGTTTACTTCCTGGAGTGTGTTTATGCTAATCAAAACATTGAAACATCATATCTAAAACAATCTCCTTGACCTTTTCTCAACTCTTACATCATCATTTATGGGATATAAATAGTTTTTACCCGAGGAAAACTCAGCAAAACAGTTTAATCGATAGTAAAAAAAAAAGTTCATAACACCTATGCGAATAGGACCTTTGACGTTAAATGTTATGGTTTGACTTTGTTTAATAAAAAGGACTTGTCTGTGGATATGTTTTGTAGCTACCACTTAGGACAGACAGATAGGCAGGCAAGAACACACACGTCCACACACACACACACACACACAACCACACACACACACACACACACACACACACAGCTAAACAGCCCCAGCTTCCCCTCTCCCAGTAGACAGCGCCATTGAAGCGTGGCTGAGACTGGAGTGGTCTTTTCCACGCGGGTCCAGAAACGGCGCCCCGCCGCCCGCTCGCCGCGATAAGATCGGTCACCGCGGCGACCACATGAAGAGAAAATCTAACAGGCAATTATCCTGCCGAGGAGGAAAAGGGAACAGGAGATGAAGGAGTCTGATGGCTATGATCACAACCGCTAGCTAAACAAGTTGTGTTTTCTCACACACACGCAGAGACAACACACACATACACCACACGCACACATGCACACACACATGCACGCACACACATACGCACACACCAAACACACACACACACGCACACGCACACACACACCACACACACACACACACACACACACACACACACACACATGCACACCACAACATAAAAACCCTTTTCCACAGCAAGTGTGTTTATCTCCCTGTGAGTTCAAACAATACTTGAGGCATTTTTGACTTAAGATAAGCTGTTGCACTATCCTTTGCATTTATCCATAGTGAACACAGTAAAATAATTTTTTGAACAGTTCTGAAGAAATTTTGCATTATGATGGTATGTCGTTGAGAGTTTCAAGTGTGTGTGTGTGTGTGTGTGTGTGTGAGAGAGAGAGAGAGTCCACCACAGATCTCCACATCCCCAGAGTGGATTGACTCTCCACCACAGATCTAAACATCTCCAGAGTGGACTGACTCTCCACCACAGATCTAAACATCTCCAGAGTGGATTGACTCTCCACCACAGAGCTAAACATCTCCAGAGTGGACTGACTCTCCACCACAGATCTAAACATCTCCAGAGTGGATTGACTCTCCACCACAGAGCTAAACATCTCCAGAGTGGATTGACTCTCCACCACAGATCTAAACATCTCCAGAGTGGACTGACTCTCCACCACAGAGCTAAACATCTCCAGAGTGGACTGACTCTCCACCACAGATCTAAACATCTCCAGAGTGGACTGACTCTCCACCACAGATCTAAACATCTCCAGAGCGGATTTAACAGACCCGGGACAGGTAGACGCCAACGTTTCTAAAAACCATAAGCTATGTTGAATTTGAATTGAGAGGCAGGGTCGGCTTGGAAGGAGGAAAAGTTGACGTGCTATTTTGACGCGGGGAAGAAAGACACACAGATTGGTTGTGTTCTATCGTTGTGGTATACATGGTTTGGGGTGTCACATAGCTTGGGTGTGACATCATTTTTACACCACTGATGGCAGTATGATTGTGGTCACTGTGTGCTAGGACAGGTGTATTTAGAAGGTCACAGGTGAAGAGGAAATGGTGTGTGTGGTGTGGGGTGGGGGCGACTGTTCTTACACGTACCCATGATATGAATGGAATTTAAAATTCAAGATAACGTAGATAAAAGCAGGGGAAAGTCCGCAATGCAATAACTCAATTACAAATATACCAAGCAATAATAAACAACAATACCCGGACCACAGGATCGGACATCGATAATGATAGGAATAGATAATTACCGTACTGCAGACGAGTGAAGCACATCCAAACACCCAAGCAGGTTCGAACTGGACTTAGTTACCACAGCAACAATGCCGTTAGTGTTCGGACTTTTCATTTTCCCCGAGTTTTTTCAGGAAATCACTTTTAAAACTGTTCTATCTCTACATAGGTTCCACCCATCCGGGACAACCTCCGTGTCCACAATCACAGGATCCCGGGTGCACCTGGCACCTGCTCATTTTGTCAACGGTACAAGAAAAATAAGCTTTAAAACCTACAGCGAGACAATTTGCATCGAGCCCCTTACCACAGGCAACACAAGCGTAAACTAACTCATCGACAATGGAATACTCATTTTTCTCATTTCAAGCTGTTAGGACACTAAAGTGTCATATTTGCGGAGTCCTGTTCTAATTCAGACATTCTGTTCATTAGTCCACTAAATCTCCTCATGCCCTTCACAAGGAAGTAACCCTTCAGGTAGACAGAGAGGTTTCCTAGCAGGTGTGTGTGTGTGTGTGTGTGTGTGTGTGTGTGTCTTTCTGTGTGTGTGTGTGTGTGTGTGTGTGTGTGTGTCTGTTTCTGTGTGTGTGTGTGTGTGTGTGTGTGTGTGTGTGTGTGTGTGTGTGTGCTTGGCCAACACCATATCTGGCCCCCCAGACAAACAACATCTATTAAAAGACGCAGACACACCAACTGTAAGGCGACTCATTGAGGAGGAAACCAGAGCAGAGTGGATATGGGACTGATACCTGAGAGAGAGGGGTGTGTGTGTGTGTGTGTGTGCGTGTGTGTGTGTGTGGGGGGGGTGTATAAGTGTGCGTGTGTGTGGTGGTGTGTGTGCGTTGGGGTGGTGGGGGGGCTGGGATCATGGGATCAGGAACCAGATAACAGGTATGTCTGTTTTTTCAGTTGCTGCGTGTGCGTGTGTGTGTGCGTGAAAGAGAGATAAACAGAAAAACCTTGAGAAAGAGCAGGTGTGTGTGTGTGTTCATTCTCATCTGTGTGTGTTTGTGTGAGTGTGTGTGTGTTTGTGTCTCATCTGTGCGTGTTTGTGTGAGTGTGTGTGTGTGTGTGTCTCATCTGTGCGTGTTTGTGTGAGTGTGAAAGGTAAACGTTTTCCTTTATTATGTAGTTCTCATAGCTGACAGGGAGAAGATAAGATCACGCTCTTTGTTTAAAAAGCCCAGGAGGATGAAAAATATGTTTTCGTCCTGAAATATCTGTGATGTCATTTACACGGACATAAATACACACTACGTCACGTAACAGATAGGAATTATTGTATTTTTGAATACTTGTTGTTTTTCTGTAACGCCTCTGGAAGTGTGTGTTGAGTTAATAAAAAACAAACAAAAAAACAGTGGTCTTAATCTCTCCTTTCGTTTTAGATGAAGGTGTTTGGAACCCCTGAGGGTCCACACTCAAACCAGACCGGCTTTTGCGCTCACCGACCCCTGACAAATGGACTTGACCTTTGAACTGGGAGCCACATCAAAGGCGGGCCCCGGGACACACAGAGGATTAGGGTGACCTCCTGACCCCAGAGGTGTTGTCTCCACCTGAGGAACCTTGTATCTCTTTGAAGCGCCTTTTGTCACAGGTGAAGTCGCCTCTCTGACGACCTTTAACGTTTTCTCTTTCATTTACTTTGAACTGATGATGGCTTTTCTCCACGTTATTCTCCCTGTTTGGGCGCTGTTGTTTGTTGCCATGTTTGCTGTTTACTATGTTTGTTTGTTGCCAAGCTTGCTGTTTATTGTTATTATCATTATCAATATCAATAACATTATCACACGGCCGCTTTTCATATGCTGTCTCTGTGTGTTTTCATGGTTGGCTTCCCTGTGTGGTCCTACCAGAGGTCATAGAGGAAACATCTAGAAGCTCTGATCCCACACGCTCTCTCTGTCTGTTCTAGATCTGTTATTCTCTCTGTCTGTTCTAGATCTATCTCCTCCTCTTTCCGTTATTCTGTCTTTCTTTCTCTCCTTACAATGTAACTTTTGCTCTGTCTTTCTATCATTCTCTATCTATCTAGTCTTTCTGCTCTCTCTGTCTTTCTCTATCTTTCTCTGTGTTATTCTCTCTATCTCTCTCTCTTTGTGATGTAACAGAAGAAGACTGAATCCAAGTCTCTCTCTCCAACTCAATCTCTTGTTTTCTCAAACGGTTTCACTGGGACTCTCTCTCTCTCTCTCTCTCTCTCTCTCTCTCTCTCTCTCTCTCTCTCTCTCTCTCTCTCTCTCTCTCTCTCTCTCTCTCTCTCTCTCTCTCTCTCTCTCACTCTCTCACTCTCTCTATCTATTTTTCTCTCTCTCATATACACCCCCCCCCCCCCCTCTCTGCCCCCCCCCTCCCCCACCGGTCTATTCTTCTCTCTGTGTCTTCGTCTCTAAACCATGTATTCTCAGGGGAGATCTGCAGGATCCAACGCTGCCCTCTGATTGGAAGGGCATGCAGGAAGCCCTGGAATCCCAGAGCCCTGATTGGGTAATGTTGTTTAGTTCTTAAGCCAGGGATAACATTCAACCAAGTCAGAATCTTACGCCATTCCTTAAACCATCCCGTCATAGCTGGGAAAGGATTTCAGCATTTTGTTTTTGTCCTTATTTAAAACATATGCATAAGACGCAGACATGTAAATAGTTTCCTTTGATAAAAAATCCCTGTCGAATAAGACTCATCCAGGAGAGTTAGTCATCCTTGTTGCTAATCTGTCATTCGTCTTGTTTGTTTAGTGCTGCTTCTGGCTGCTACAAACAAACAAATAACCATCTGCTGCTTCTGGCTGCTACAAATAAACAAATAACCATCTGCTGCTTCTGGCTGCTACAAATAAACAAATAACCATAGCAGTCCTTTCTCAAATCCCCACTCGGCTCCCAAACATACAGGCTCTCAACCTTCAGAAAACAAACTCTACTCCTATTTTAATGTTGAATCTGAACAAAACACTAGCATTGTGCTTTGTGTGTGTGTGTATGTGTGTGTGTGTGTATGTGTGTGTGTGTGTGTGTGTGTGTGTATGATTGTGTGTGTGCCTGTGTGTTTATGTGTGTGTAAGATTGTGTGTGTGCGTTTTAGATTGTGTGTGTGTGTGTGCGTGCGTGCGTGTGTGTGTGTGTGTTTTCATCCTGTTCCCCACTGCTTCAATAGACTCTCCTTCTGTCTTGCTCATAAAACGACAGACAGCACACTTCACTTCAAATTACCCCACTTCAGTGAAACACTACAGGAAGACAAAAAGAAACAGAGAGAGAGAGAGAGAGAGAGAGAGAGAGAGAGAGAGAGAGAGAGAGAGAGAGAGAGAGAGAGAGAGAGAGAGAGAGAGAGAGAGAGAGAGAGGATGAATGACGGTTAGAGAAACTATCAGTGATACCTTCATTGTACGACATGTGAGGACTACTACACACACCTGGGTTTGGAAGACACACACACACACCCACACGCGCACACACACACACACACACACACACGCACGCACACACACACACACACCCACACGCGCACACACACACGCACACGCACACGCACACCCACACCCACACACAGCATTAATTATGCCTAATCATCTAGGGATTGGTTCTTTGAGTACTCTTTGTTCCCAAATTCTGCACAACTCTTGTTCTCCAGCTTCACCAGAGCTGTAACACCCATAGCCCAGTTATAGCTCCACCAAAGCTGTAACACCCATAGCCCAGTTATAGCTTCACCAGAGCAAACTCACATTAAGGAAACAGTGTGTATTTATGTTTGTGTGTGTGTGTGTGTGCGTGCGTGCGTGCGTGTGTGTATTTATGTGTGTGTGTATGATACATATCTATGTGATGACAGGCAGATTCCCCCTGTCACCCACAGTCAGCTCTCCCTATTGAAAACAGGAACTGAGGTCACGGAAAAGGGTCAACCCACCTCTTCCACCATCCAATGAGCCGTCACCACTGCACCTGCCAGGGTCGTGGGTCAGTCCGCACGCGCTCAGTGAGGCCCAGGATAGATCAAACTCAGACCCCTGACCTTATTCCAGGTTCCATAGGCTCATCAGGTGTGTTTGTGTGGGTGTGTGTGTCTGTGTGTGTGTGTCTCTGTTTGTGATTTGTGTGTGTATGTGTGTGTGTGATGATGACAAAAAGTAATAAATGACAGTTTAACACTGTGTGTGTTTCCCCATTGGGAGGGTTCACTTGTCTCACGTACGGGCTGTGTGTGTGTGTGTGTGTGTGTGTGTGTGTGTGTGTGTGTGTGTGTGTCTCTGTTTGTGATTTGTGTGTGTGTGTGTGTGTGTGTCTGTTTGTTTGTTGAGAAGAGACAAAACATTGAATGCAATGAAAAAATAAATGATCAACAATGTATAGATTAAACCAAAATAGAAGACCAACTGCCTGCTTTTTCTTCATAATGGAAGTTAAAGTTACTCAAATCTAAATTCAACAATCGTGGGCACAGTTTAAGAGCTCAGTGATTGACGTTGAGCTTGACAGAAATAATTGATTCGTATGATTAGTCCAAAGGTGTGTGAGATCAAAAACAAGTCTCTCAAGTTGTCCTGAAATTAACTCTACATTCCATGACATGAACACATACTTAACATAAACACATATTCAACATGAACACATACTGAACATGAACACATATTCAACATGAACACATACTTAACATGAACACATATTCAACATGAACACATACTGAACATGAACACATATTCAACATGAACACATACTTAACATGAACACATATTCAACATGAACACATACTTAACATGAACACATACTTAACATGAACACATACTTAACATGAACACATATTCAACAGCCAATCCTCTTCTAAAATGTTTGTTGAGGTGTGAGACCACACTGTTAAAATAAAGGTTGAAGGAATGTCAGTTTAACATGTATATGATACAGTCAAGAGTTCTATTATAATTTCACTGACAGGCAGACTATCAAACCAGGACAGGCTCTTGAGATGACCTGGTGGTCTAGTGGTTAGGGTTCGATTGGTAAAACGTTTGATATCGGGATATTGACTGAGTTTATAGAGGAAACTATGGGACTGTGTGGTTGGTAAAGGGAACGGAAATATGATTCTGCTGTGCCTGAAAAATACGATTATGTTGTGCCTGAAAAATATGATATTTTCTGTGGAGCATCTTTTTTTGTGAAGCATGGTCGTGAAATGTAAACATGCGAATGAAGTGCAAAGTAATAAAGATAAAAAAAAAAGAAGTGGTTATCCCAGCTCTCACCGCCAGGATCCGGGTTCGATTCCCGGTCAGGGATCGACGCTCTTAGAGCGCCTTGAGATTGTCCTTACAATGTAATGCCCCCTACAAATGAAATGTATCATTATGATCATAAACCCATCACGCTGAACCAGGGAATTCAAACAGCAACACATCCCCCTCATCTCTAACCTTTGACCCCCCTCCAACATGGCAACCAGAAAACCGGAATCCTGAAATTCCCGAACGTCCGGGATAATAACGGTGCTTCTGTGACTGAACCATGGAATCGGAATGACAGTAATCCACTGGTTTTGGCGTGGTCCCATTTCCCGGACCGGGCGAGGGGAGGCTAAGGTGGATCCCCTTCCCCCCCTGTGGTGAGCCGTGTTGGGGCAGGGCCTCCACCTTACAGCCTCTGCCCCCCGTGGAGAGGGTTTCCCCTTAATGATAGACTGAAAGCCAGCGCAGGGAGAATGGTATTATGACACAGACGTTGCTTGGTAAAGGCCCCTCTAAATCAAACCAGTCACAAAATAACAACAAATTAATATCGAGTTTAAGTGTATATGAGGTGCTGGTCAAAAATACACGTACAGGTAACTAATTGAGATGCAAGGGGATGGTTTAGAGCTCACACAAACACACACACACACACACACACAGACGCAGTCACTCAAACACACACACACAGTCACACAAACACACACACACACACACAAACACTCACACAGACACACTGATAAGACACTCACACAGACACACAGAGAGACACACACACAGAGACACACACACATTTCTGGTTCTGTATCATAGCAACATCCACCTCCCTACATACAACCTCTAGACGATGCTATTTAATATTTACTTTACACGTCTTTGAATTAACTCATTTAATAAAAGTCGAAAGCTGTTACAACCTCCGTGTGTTTGAAAACATTTTGTGGATCATTTTTTATTCACGGTGTAAGCGAAAATATTACAATTCCACAGTGACAAATACCATTCAAAATACAACTTCAAGTATCTTATAGGGATCAAACGTGTTTAAATAGAGTTTAAACAGAGTTTAAACAGAGTTTAAACAGAGTTTAAACAGAGTTTAAACAGAGTTTAAACAGAGTTTAAACAGAGTTTAAATAGAGTTTAAATAGAGTTTAAAGAGTACCAATCGGCTGCCACCGTACAGAGTCATTTCCATTTGGTCCCTGGGCGGCGTCGCCATGGTAATTTAACAGCCGTGACAACAGCAAAGTAAATTACAGAGCAGAGTGTTTTGGCGTGGCCCTGGCCTGGCCAATCACGGCTCCCTACCTGCCCACAGGTGTGTGTGCGTGCGTGTGTGTGTGTGAGACCGGTAGATCTCCTGCTGTGCTGGGTGTCAGCAGACTTTAACTCCTTGAGGCTGGACCCTGAAACCGCCCCCTATCATCCTCCTCCTCCTCCTCCTCCTCCTCCTCCTCCTCCTCCTCCAACTCATTGGAAAGGGGAGGCCTGTCCAGGGCAGGGCCCCCGGAGACAGGCTCCCTGCTGGGGAGTGGTGAGTGGCCCTCATCCCCTCTCCACAGGGACCCTGGTGCCCCACCACCCCCTGCAGTCAGCCATACCTGTCGGCACGCCACTGGACACACACACACAGGTGAGTCTGGGGCTTTGGGGCCTGCTCTGCCTAGGTGAGTCTGGGGCTTTGGGGCCTGCTGTCCCCAGGTGAGTCTGGGGCTTTGGGGCCTGCTGTCCCCAGGTGAGTCTGGGGCTTTGGGGCCTGCTGTCCCCAGGTGAGTGGGGCTTTGGGGCCTGCTGTCCCCAGGTGAGTGGGGCTTTGGGGCCTGCTGTCCCCAGGTGAGTCTGGGGCTTTGGGGCCTGCTGTCCCCAGGTGAGTGGGGCTTTGGGGCCTGCTGTCCCCAGGTGAGTGGGGCTTTGGGGCCTGCTGTCCCCAGGTGAGTCTGGGGCTTTGGGGCCTGCTGTCCACAGGTGAGTCTGGGGCTTTGGGGCCTGCTGTCCACAGGTGAGTCTGGGGCTTTTTAAAATACCCAAAGACACTTTACATGGTATCTAGAAAGCAGACTGGAGCAGGTTGTGGTGGTTATGGATGTGGCTGCAGTCCATTGACCACAGTTTTCACAGACATGTCTATAGTTCAACAATTAAATGTATTTATTTACAAATATATCATGTATTTGAAATATTTATATTTTTTTCTGCTTTGAAGATTATGACAAACGGCAGCTACTACAATACCTGTCAATCAGCTACTCTAGCAGTAATAGCTTGCCTTGTGTTTGGAAAAGAAAGCGATATTATAAATATAACATATTAATATGAATATTATTATTACTCTGTACTCTTGAGTATGCTGTATGGATGAAGGCTTAACAGATTCGTCAGTTTATTGTACATCGTATGTATTCATAGGGGTATTATTAACAGAATGAATCTGTGTATAGGATTTAACGCATAACTTTCTGTTATATCTGCAGCGATTTAACCACATATTCCTTATTTCTTGACATATTTTATTGAGGAAATTTAAATAAGGTTATAATTTGTTTGGACGTCAAAAAATAACTTGGATTTAAACAACTGATGTTATCTGTCCAGTGAGCTGTAACTGTTTAAAGTTACAGTTTATTGCTGTAATTACTTCATAACCATAAACACAGCTACTGATGTCTCAGGGGAGGCTGAATCAACTCTGTGGTGTGTGTGTGTGTGTGGGTGTGTGTGTGTGGGTGGTGTGTGTGTGTGTGTGAGAGAGAGAGAGAGAGAGAGAGAGAGAGAGAGAGAGAGAGAGAGAGAGAGAGAGAGAGAGAGAGAGAGAGAGAGTGTTTGTGTGTGCTTTTCTTTGGCACTTGATTCCATGAATGTGGGTTCATTAGAGTCTCTGTCCGTCTTAACATAGCATACTGTAGGCTTAATATACTTTTGTCACGAGCTGACATTTACGATAAAACTTCAAAGAGCAACGTCCCGATTGCGTGAATTTAGAAGTCATGTCTGGAACAAAGTAAAAACAGGACCCGTTTCCATGACTACGCTTCAAAAACGGGACGCCCGTTGATGTTTTAACGGCTCCCAGAAATAACGCTGGAGTGTTCCACAGGGACAACTCTGTAGGGGGGGGGGGACGGGGGACGGGGGGGGGGACACCGCAACTCACCAGCGGCCTTTACCAGCACTCTGTTCAAAGAGCATGAGTAGGAGTAGGTCCTCCCAGCCAAATACCCATTAGCTGGTTGTGTGTGTGTGTGTGCGTGTGTGTGTGTGTGTGTGTGTGTGGTCTAAAACATGCCCCTATCTCTTGCAGTTGACTGTGCGTGTATTTTTTGTTCAACCCCTCACATAGACTTAGTTTCTTAAATTCTCATGAATCTTTTTGTAATTTGATTTTGAACAGTGTCAGAGAGACAGCACCCGTACTCCCCTCAACAAATACCTGGACTCCCCTCAACAAATACCTGTACTCCCCTCAACAAATACCTGTACTCCCCTCAACAAACAGCCTTATCAAAGCACATTGTAAAATATACATTTAAAGTGTTGTTGGGAACGTCATGAGTTCCCACCAGCCCACCCCCCCCCCCCCCCCCCCCCCCCCCCC
>CM030189.1:2391206-2423706 GCA_017639675.1 Aplochiton taeniatus
GTGTGCGTTTTAGATTGTGTGTGTGTGTGTGTGTGTGTGTGTGAGTGTGTGTGTTTTCATCCTGTTCCCCACTGCTTCAATAGACTCTCCTTCTGTCTTGCTCATAAAACGACAGACAGCACACTTCACTTCAAATTACCCCACTTCAGTGAAACACTACAGGAAGACAAAAGAAACAGAGAGAGAGAGAGAGAGAGGAGAGAGAGAGGAGAGAGAGAGAGAGAGAAGAGAGAGAGAGAGAGAGAGAGAGAGAGAGAGAGAGAGAGGATGAATGACGGTTAGAGAAACTATCAGTGATACCTTCATTGTACGACATGTGAGGACTACTACACACACCTGGGTTTGGAAGACACACACACACGCACACGCGCACACACACACACACACACACACACGCACGCACACACACACACACACCCACACGCGCACACACACACGCACACGCACACGCACACCCACACCCACACACAGCATTAATTATGCCTAATCATCTAGGGATTGGTTCTTTGAGTACTCTTTGTTCCCAAATTCTGCACAACTCTTGTTCTCCAGCTTCACCAGAGCTGTAACACCCATAGCCCAGTTATAGCTCCACCAAAGCTGTAACACCCATAGCCCAGTTATAGCTTCACCAGAGCAAACTCACATTAAGGAAACAGTGTGTATTTATGTTTGTGTGTGTGTGTGTGTGCGTGCGTGCGTGCGTGTGTGTATTTATGTGTGTGTGTATGATACATATCTATGTGATGACAGGCAGATTCCCCCTGTCACCCACAGTCAGCTCTCCCTATTGAAAACAGGAACTGAGGTCACGGAAAAGGGTCAACCCACCTCTTCCACCATCCAATGAGCCGTCACCACTGCACCTGCCAGGGTCGTGGGTCAGTCCGCACGCGCTCAGTGAGGCCCAGGATAGATCAAACTCAGACCCCTGACCTTATTCCAGGTTCCATAGGCTCATCAGGTGTGTTTGTGTGGGGTGTGTGTCTGTGTGTGTGTGTCTCTGTTTGTGATTTGTGTGTGTATGTGTGTGTGTGATGATGACAAAAAGTAATAAATGACAGTTTAACACTGTGTGTGTTTCCCCATTGGGAGGGTTCACTTGTCTCACGTACGGGCTGTGTGTGTGTGTGTGTGTGTGTGTGTGTGTGTGTGTGTGTGTGTGTGCATGTGTGTGTGTGCGTGTATGTGTGTGTGTGTGTGTGTGTGTGTGTCTGTTTGTTTGTTGAGAAGAGACAAAACATTGAATGCAATGAAAAAATAAATGATCAACAATGTATAGATTAAACCAAAATAGAAGACCAACTGCCTGCTTTTTCTTCATAATGGAAGTTAAAGTTACTCAAATCTAAATTCAACAATCGTGGGCACAGTTTAAGAGCTCAGTGATTGACGTTGAGCTTGACAGAAATAATTGATTCGTATGATTAGTCCAAAGGTGTGTGAGATCAAAAACAAGTCTCTCAAGTTGTCCTGAAATTAACTCTACATTCCATGACATGAACACATACTTAACATAAACACATATTCAACATGAACACATACTGAACATGAACACATATTCAACATGAACACATACTTAACATGAACACATATTCAACATGAACACATACTGAACATGAACACATATTCAACATGAACACATACTTAACATGAACACATATTCAACATGAACACATACTTAACATGAACACATACTTAACATGAACACATACTTAACATGAACACATATTCAACAGCCAATCCTCTTCTAAAATGTTTGTTGAGGTGTGAGACCACACTGTTAAAATAAAGGTTGAAGGAATGTCAGTTTAACATGTATATGATACAGTCAAGAGTTCTATTATAATTTCACTGACAGGCAGACTATCAAACCAGGACAGGCTCTTGAGATGACCTGGTGGTCTAGTGGTTAGGGTTCGATTGGTAAAACGTTTGATATCGGGATATTGACTGAGTTTATAGAGGAAACTATGGGACTGTGTGGTTGGTAAAGGGAACGGAAATATGATTCTGCTGTGCCTGAAAAATACGATTATGTTGTGCCTGAAAAATATGATATTTTCTGTGGAGCATCTTTTTTTGTGAAGCATGGTCGTGAAATGTAAACATGCGAATGAAGTGCAAAGTAATAAAGATAAAAAAAAAAAGAAGTGGTTATCCCAGCTCTCACCGCCAGGATCCGGGTTCGATTCCCGGTCAGGGATCGACGCTCTTAGAGCGCCTTGAGATTGTCCTTACAATGTAATGCCCCCTACAAATGAAATGTATCATTATGATCATAAACCCATCACGCTGAACCAGGGAATTCAAACAGCAACACATCCCCCTCATCTCTAACCTTTGACCCCCCTCCAACATGGCAACCAGAAAACCGGAATCCTGAAATTCCCGAACGTCCGGGATAATAACGGTGCTTCTGTGACTGAACCATGGAATCGGAATGACAGTAATCCACTGGTTTTGGCGTGGTCCCATTTCCCGGACCGGGCGAGGGGAGGCTAAGGTGGATCCCCTTCCCCCCCTGTGGTGAGCCGTGTTGGGGCAGGGCCTCCACCTTACAGCCTCTGCCCCCCCGTGGAGAGGGTTTCCCCTTAATGATAGACTGAAAGCCAGCGCAGGGAGAATGGTATTATGACACAGACGTTGCTTGGTAAAGGCCCCTCTAAATCAAACCAGTCACAAAATAACAACAAATTAATATCGAGTTTAAGTGTATATGAGGTGCTGGTCAAAAATACACGTACAGGTAACTAATTGAGATGCAAGGGGATGGTTTAGAGCTCACACAAACACACACACACACACACACACAGACGCAGTCACTCAAACACACACACACAGTCACACAAACACACACACACACACACAAACACTCACACAGACACACTGATAAGACACTCACACAGACACACAGAGAGACACACACACAGAGACACACACACATTTCTGGTTCTGTATCATAGCAACATCCACCTCCCTACATACAACCTCTAGACGATGCTATTTAATATTTACTTTACACGTCTTTGAATTAACTCATTTAATAAAAGTCGAAAGCTGTTACAACCTCCGTGTGTTTGAAAACATTTTGTGGATCATTTTTTATTCACGGTGTAAGCGAAAATATTACAATTCCACAGTGACAAATACCATTCAAAATACAACTTCAAGTATCTTATAGGGATCAAACGTGTTTAAATAGAGTTTAAACAGAGTTTAAACAGAGTTTAAACAGAGTTTAAACAGAGTTTAAACAGAGTTTAAACAGAGTTTAAACAGAGTTTAAATAGAGTTTAAATAGAGTTTAAAGAGTACCAATCGGCTGCCACCGTACAGAGTCATTTCCATTTGGTCCCTGGGCGGCGTCGCCATGGTAATTTAACAGCCGTGACAACAGCAAAGTAAATTACAGAGCAGAGTGTTTTGGCGTGGCCCTGGCCTGGCCAATCACGGCTCCCTACCTGCCCACAGGTGTGTGTGCGTGCGTGTGTGTGTGTGAGACCGGTAGATCTCCTGCTGTGCTGGGTGTCAGCAGACTTTAACTCCTTGAGGCTGGACCCTGAAACCGCCCCCTATCATCCTCCTCCTCCTCCTCCTCCTCCTCCTCCTCCTCCTCCTCCAACTCATTGGAAAGGGGAGGCCTGTCCAGGGCAGGGCCCCCGGAGACAGGCTCCCTGCTGGGGAGTGGTGAGTGGCCCTCATCCCCTCTCCACAGGGACCCTGGTGCCCCACCACCCCCTGCAGTCAGCCATACCTGTCGGCACGCCACTGGACACACACACACAGGTGAGTCTGGGGCTTTGGGGCCTGCTCTGCCTAGGTGAGTCTGGGGCTTTGGGGCCTGCTGTCCCCAGGTGAGTCTGGGGCTTTGGGGCCTGCTGTCCCCAGGTGAGTCTGGGGCTTTGGGGCCTGCTGTCCCCAGGTGAGTGGGGCTTTGGGGCCTGCTGTCCCCAGGTGAGTGGGGCTTTGGGGCCTGCTGTCCCCAGGTGAGTCTGGGGCTTTGGGGCCTGCTGTCCCCAGGTGAGTGGGGCTTTGGGGCCTGCTGTCCCCAGGTGAGTGGGGCTTTGGGGCCTGCTGTCCCCAGGTGAGTCTGGGGCTTTGGGGCCTGCTGTCCACAGGTGAGTCTGGGGCTTTGGGGCCTGCTGTCCACAGGTGAGTCTGGGGCTTTTTAAAATACCCAAAGACACTTTACATGGTATCTAGAAAGCAGACTGGAGCAGGTTGTGGTGGTTATGGATGTGGCTGCAGTCCATTGACCACAGTTTTCACAGACATGTCTATAGTTCAACAATTAAATGTATTTATTTACAAATTATATCATGTATTTGAAATATTTATATTTTTTTCTGCTTTGAAGATTATGACAAACGGCAGCTACTACAATACCTGTCAATCAGCTACTCTAGCAGTAATAGCTTGCCTTGTGTTTGGAAAAGAAAGCGATATTATAAATATAACATATTAATATGAATATTATTATTACTCTGTACTCTTGAGTATGCTGTATGGATGAAGGCTTAACAGATTCGTCAGTTTATTGTACATCGTATGTATTCATAGGGGTATTATTAACAGAATGAATCTGTGTATAGGATTTAACGCATAACTTTCTGTTATATCTGCAGCGATTTAACCACATATTCCTTATTTCTTGACATATTTTATTGAGGAAATTTAAATAAGGTTATAATTTGTTTGGACGTCAAAAAATAACTTGGATTTAAACAACTGATGTTATCTGTCCAGTGAGCTGTAACTGTTTAAAGTTACAGTTTATTGCTGTAATTACTTCATAACCATAAACACAGCTACTGATGTCTCAGGGGAGGCTGAATCAACTCTGTGTGTGTGTGTGTGTGTGGGTGTGTGTGTGTGTGGGTGTGTGTGTGTGTGTGTGTGTGAGAGAGAGAGAGAGAGAGAGAGAGAGAGAGAGAGAGAGAGAGAGAGAGAGAGAGAGAGAGAGAGAGAGAGAGAGAGTGTTTGTGTGTGCTTTTCTTTGGCACTTGATTCCATGAATGTGGGTTCATTAGAGTCTCTGTCCGTCTTAACATAACATACTGTAGGCTTAATATACTTTTGTCACGAGCTGACATTTACGATAAAACTTCAAAGAGCAACGTCCCGATTGCGTGAATTTAGAAGTCATGTCTGGAACAAAGTAAAAACAGGACCCGTTTCCATGACTACGCTTCAAAAACGGGACGCCCGTTGATGTTTTAACGGCTCCCAGAAATAACGCTGGAGTGTTCCACAGGGACAACTCTGTAGGGGGGGGGGGACGGGGGACGGGGGGGGGGGACACCGCAACTCACCAGCGGCCTTTACCAGCACTCTGTTCAAAGAGCATGAGTAGGAGTAGGTCCTCCCAGCCAAATACCCATTAGCTGGTTGGTGTGTGTGTGCGTGTGTGTGTGTGTGTGTGTGTGTGTGGTCTAAAACATGCCCCTATCTCTTGCAGTTGACTGTGCGTGTATTTTTTGTTCAACCCCTCACATAGACTTAGTTTCTTAAATTCTCATGAATCTTTTTGTAATTTGATTTTGAACAGTGTCAGAGAGACAGCACCCGTACTCCCCTCAACAAATACCTGGACTCCCCTCAACAAATACCTGTACTCCCCTCAACAAATACCTGTACTCCCCTCAACAAACAGCCTTATCAAAGCACATTGTAAAATATACATTTAAAGTGTTGTTGGGAACGTCATGAGTTCCCCCACCACCCCCCCCCCCCCCCCCCCCCCCCCCCCCCCCCCCCCACCCCCCCCCCCCCCCCCCCCCCCCCCCCCCCCCCCCCCCCCCCCCCCCCCCCCCCCCCCACCCCCCCCCCCCCCCCCCCCCCCCCCCCCCCCCCCCCCCCCCCCCCCCCCCCCCCAAGCAGACACACCGTCCTCCTTCCGCCCTTCATCTACCTGTCCCGGGCCTCACCTGTCAACCCCCACCCCCCCCCCCCCTCCCTCCTCACACTAAGGAATGCTGTTGCCATTTACAGGGCTATTACAGCCTGCTGGCTGCTATTGAAGGAAGCCTCTATTGCCTGGGGATTTGATCGCTGCAGAGCCGTGAAGCCCTTTGTGCTTCTTCCCGCTCGGTCCCGGGGGCCAATTGACGGGAGGTAGGCCCCTCATTCCCCTCACCATGGGGGGCTACAATCACAAGGCCTGCCCTAGCCTTTGGGCTGCCCCGCCAGGAGCTAAGGAGAGCCCAGCAGGGGCAGATATCAAACACCCCTGGATCCTGATGGAGGTAAACACCCAAAATAACAACCTGGAACCCACGCACACACACACACACCACACACACACCACACACACCAACACCACAGGCACACACACACAGGCACACACTGAAACACAAACACACACAGGCACACACACATACACACACACAGACACTGAAACACAAACACACACACTTAGGGTTGCTCCGTCTGTCAGCGATGTTAATTGCAGTGAATAAACTATTGTTATGGAAAATCAAGAGGGAGGAAGGATGGACTCAGAGATTAAAGGGGCAATCCTTAGATTTTCTTGTCATTTGAGGCCATATTACGGTTGGATTGATGGGTGCTGGGGGGCTAAACGAGAGAGAGAGAGAGGGGGGGGGGGGGGCACATTCTGCCCAGTCAAGTTTCTCTGAGCAACGGCGCATGCTGAGGCAACACGGGATGAAATACTTTTTCAAATATCCTCTGTTCTATTCTGATAATGACACAGAGGAAAGGAGGCATTTCAAACTGTTAATAATCATCAACACAGGATGAAATACTTTTTCAAATATCCTCTGTTCTATTCTGATAATGACACAGAGGAAAGGAGGCATTTCAAACTGTTAATAATCATCAACACAGGATGAAATACTTTTTCAAATATCCTCTGTTCTATTCTGATAATGACACAGAGGAAAGGAGGCATTTCAAACTGTTAATAATCATCAACACAGGATGAAATACTTTTCAAATATCCTCTGTTCTATTCTGATAATGACACAGAGGAAAGGAGGCATTTCAAACTGTTAATAATCATCAACACAGGATGAAATACTTTTTCAAATATCCTCTGTTCTATTCTGATAATGACACAGAGGAAAGGAGGCATTTCAAACTGTTAATAATCATCAACACAGGATGAAATACTTTTTCAAATATCCTCTGTTCTATTCTGATAATGACACAGAGGAAAGGAGGCATTTCAAACTGTTAATAATCATCAACACAGGATGAAATACTTTTTCAAATATCCTCTGTTCTATTCTGATAATGACACAGAGGAAAGGAGGCATTTCAAACTGTTAATAATCATCAACACAGGATGAAATACTTTTTCAAATATCCTCTGTTCTATTCTGATAATGACACAGAGGAAAGGAGGCATTTCAAACTGTTAATAATCATCAACACAGGATGAAATACTTTTTCAAATATCCTCTGTTCTATTCTGATAATGACACAGAGGAAAGGAGGCATTTCAAACTGTTAATAATCATCAACACAGGATGAAATACTTTTTCAAATATCCTCTGTTCTATTCTGATAATGACACAGAGGAAAGGAGGCATTTCAAACTGTTAATAATCATCAACACAGGATGAAATACTTTTTCAAATATCCTCTGTTCTATTCTGATAATGACACAGAGGAAAGGAGGCATTTCAAACTGTTAATAATCATCAACACAGGATGAAATACTTTTTCAAATATCCTCTGTTCTATTCTGATAATGACACAGAGGAAAGGAGGCATTTCAAACTGTTAATAATCATCAACACAGGATGAAATACTTTTTCAAATATCCTCTGTTCTATTCTGATAATGACACAGAGGAAAGGAGGCATTTCAAACTGTTAATAATCATCAACACAGGATGAAATACTTTTTCAAATATCCTCTGTTCTATTCTGATAATGACACAGAGGAAAGGAGGCATTTCAAACTGTTAATAATCATCAACACAGGATGAAATACTTTTTCAAATATCCTCTGTTCTATTCTGATAATGACACAGAGGAAAGGAGGCATTTCAAACTGTTAATAATCATCAACACAGGATGAAATACTTTTTCAAATATCCTCTGTTCTATTCTGATAATGACACAGAGGAAAGGAGGCATTTCAAACTGTTAATAATCATCAACACAGGATGAAATACTTTTTCAAATATCCTCTGTTCTATTCTGATAATGACACAGAGGAAAGGAGGCATTTCAAACTGTTAATAATCATCAACACAGGATGAAATACTTTTTCAAATATCCTCTGTTCTATTCTGATAATGACACAGAGGAAAGGAGGCATTTCAAACTGTTAATAATCATCAACACAGGATGAAATACTTTTTCAAATATCCTCTGTTCTATTCTGATAATGACACAGAGGAAAGGAGGCATTTCAAACTGTTAATAATCATCAACACGGGATGAAATACTTTTTCAAATATCCTCTGTTCTATTCTGATAATGACACAGAGGAAAGGAGGCATTTCAAACTGTTAATAATCATCAACACGGGATGAAATACTTTTCAAATATCCTCTGTTCTATTCTGATAATGACACAGAGGAAAGGAGGCATTTCAAACTGTTAATAATCATCAACACGGGATGAAATACTTTTTCAAATATCCTCTGTTCTATTCTGATAATGACACAGAGGAAAGGAGGCATTTCAAACTGTTAATAATCATCAACACAGGATGAAATACTTTTTCAAATATCCTCTGTTCTATTCTGATAATGACACAGAGGGAAGGAGGCATTTCAAACTGTTAATAATCATCAACACGGGATGAAATACTTTTTCAAATATCCTCTGTTCTATTCTGATAATGACACAGAGGAAAGGAGCATTTCAAACTGTTAATAATCATCAACACAGGATGAAATACTTTTTCAAATATCCTCTGTTCTATTCTGATAATGACACAGAGGAAAGGAGGCATTTCAACTGTTAATAATCATCAACACAGGATGAAATACTTTTTCAAATATCCTCTGTTCTATTCTGATAATGACACAGAGGAAAGGAGGCATTTCAAACTGTTAATAATCATCAACACGGGATGAAATACTTTTAAAACAGATGAGGAATTCCAACATGATATGATTAAGATATCGCATGCATGACTTTACTGAAAATGCAGTAGAATGTACAGCCTTTTGATGGATTTCAGTCAGCATGTAGAGCAGCTGGTTGAATATATTTGCTGTTGTCTGTTTTTCCTTGGTGTGTGTGTGTGTGTGTGTGTATAAATATCTTCTGTTCTATTACGATAATAACACAGAGGAAAGAAGACATTTCAAACTATTGAGAATCATTTCTATTTCTGTTTGTATGATTGATCCAAGCTCATAATTCCCGTAATGGTAGTTTTGCAGGTAATCTCTGTTGGCCTTCTCCCCTCCCATCCTGAACCACAGACAATGGTATTTGAGTGAATCATTTCAATCACAGACTAACAATCAGACTTACTCAGCATAAGTCACTGGGCCTGGAAGGGCCACACAGGTATACCCAAGCTTGTTTTTAATACGTTTTTGCACCAGTGTACCATCATGTACTGTACAATAATTAATGAAGACATATTCTACAAAATACAATAAAAGCACAAGCAGAAATAATTTATGAAGTTGTTCATTTTGGTTCGTGTCGGCATCTCAGCGGCACATGCTGCATGGACGTTGGGATTTTTACCGCTGGCAACCGTAAGGTTCTTGTCTTTGATGACACCAACTGTAAAAACGTCTCATTCACTATCAGACCTTGGTTCAACATGATCTGACAGACTGACAATGAGAATCCTTATTTTTTTCCAGGCAACAAAGAAGTAAATCATCTCTCTCCAGTAATAACTCCAATCCCTTATATTGATAAGTGTCTTCATAAAGAGGTATAACATGAGAGATCCTCCAACAAAATGGCCGCCACAGCCAAGGGTGTGTCGCGGCCCTTAAACCAATAGGAAACTTAATGAGGCGTAATCCTTAGTTGTTGGAGTAGCTGCCGTTAATCCTAAAGCAACACTCAGGGATTACAGGACAACGAAACTGTAAACAACAAAGGGCTGGGTCCGAGCCGTGTGTGCTTAGAGCCGATCAGAACAGAGCCCAACTCAGGGGTGTGCATTGTGTTTGTGTGTGTGTGTGTGGGTGTGTTTAGAGCTGATTTAGACATAGCCCAACTCAGGTGTGTGAAGCTACTTTGAGTGTGTGTGTTGCATGTGTGTGTATAGATGTGTGTGTGTGTGTGTTGCATATGTGGGTTGCATGTGTGTGTTTGTGCGCTTAAAGCTGATCAGAACAAAGCCTGACTCAGGTGTGTGCACTGTGTGTGTGTGTGTGTGTGTGTGTGTGTGTGTGTGTGTGTGTGTGTGTGTGTGTGTGTGTGTTTGTTGCATGTGTGTGTATTCTGTATGTATGTGTGTTGCATGTGAGCATATTGTGCTGTGTGTGTGTGTGTGTGTGTGTGTGTGTGTGTGTGTGTGTGTGTGCGTGTGTGTGTCTGTGTGTGTGTGTGTGTGTGTGTGTGTGTGTGTAAAGCTGATCAGATGTGAGCTCAGCTCCCGTGTCTGACACAAGCTTTAGATAAAAGCTAACCAGCTTTGTGTTTGCTCCCCAGGTCTCACTAAAACATCTCAACTAAGCTGGAGATGCACGCTAACATTTCAGTCAAAGCTCACTCACTAAAACCCACAGAATACAAAATAACAACCATCTGAGTTACTGACTGATGGACT
This sequence comes from Aplochiton taeniatus, assembly GCA_017639675.1. NCBI lineage: Eukaryota > Metazoa > Chordata > Actinopteri > Galaxiiformes > Galaxiidae > Aplochiton > Aplochiton taeniatus. The sequence goes on from CM030189.1 coordinate 2,401,938, forward strand.
GATGTGAAATGAAGAACCATTCATTTGCAGACTGTTTCGTGGTCCTATTTAATGTAAACACAGGAACTTTTGTCTGAGTCTGTTTTGTGCTCTGAAAGTAAAAAACTGTTTGAGACTTGGTAGACTCAACAAAGCAAATCTACGTATGATTCCTCTGTCTATGTATGAAAATAAAGACATCTAAAAGCTAGTCTGAGCAGATCCTTCAATCTGTGTATGTGTGTGTGTGTGTGTGTGTGTGTGTGTGTGTGTGTGCGTGTGCGCGTGTGTGTGCTTCATCATCAGTTTGTCAGACAGAAACTTGAGCAGGGGAGCCCAGCCCAGAGCGACCCAGCCTTCCTCTGGCTTGGAACCTATGTATACTGGCGAAAGGCACTCAAATTATTAACACTAAAAAACAAAGCTGCTAATACCATCATTATGTTACTATGACAAAAGCAGAGAAGTTGAGAGCAACATTTATTTTAGTGTTCAGAATAAAATGTTGAGCACAGAAGTAGGAAACGTTTAATTGTGCCAGTCCAGAGAAAAAACAGGTCCTTACGGAATTTATATGAATCAGGCTTGCACAACTCATGAACACGTCCAAGAATTGCTGTCAAGGAATATTTTGTTGGTTCAATAAAAAAAACCTCATATCATGTCCTACGATATTCCTGTTTATGTAAGAGCTATGGATTGATTTGATTTCAACAGATAAAGTTCGCTAAAGTTACTGTTACTGTCACACGAACCCAAAATGTGGTTGTTGTTGTGAAAGTCATATTTGGAACTACAAAACATTTCTTCTTCTACACCTTTGAGATGTAAAATCAAGAGTGCATTTTTTGTTTAAGCAGCTAGGCTATGAACTCTCTACATTGGCCCATCTGTTGACTACTATCATTCTGTTTAAAAAAAAAGATTTTCCCCACGGTGTTTTAACCTTCCCGAACGGGAGTATAGGAAGAGGTGGAGGGAGGGGGGGAAACTCATAATCATTTTACTGAGTGGAATGAAGTTAAACAGTTAACATGAAGGTGGCCACACCAAGCATGGGGTTAGGAATTAGAGGTTAGAGGCATCTGCATTAAACTGTATTGGTAGAAAGAAAAGGACATTGAGACAGTTTGGGTTAGGATACTCAGTAAGATGGCTCAATACACACATGCACACACACACATACACACACACACACACACACACACACACACACACACACACACACACACACACACACACACACACACACACACACACACACACACACACACACACACCCTCCGTAACCAACAATGCTGATCAACTCACATGTTGACCTTGTAAGCTGACCAAGAACAACATTTAGTCTTTGATGTGATTAGCAGGGCTGGGGCTTAGCTAGCAGACAGTCTGACACACTAAGGACTGATTACTCACTCCTCACTCCTCACTCCTCACACCTCTCCCTCTCTCTCTCTCTCTCTCTCTCCCTCTCTATCTTTCACACACACACACACACACACACACACACACACACACACACGAACACACACACACACAAACACACACACACACACACACACACACACACACACAGGGAGAGGTCATTCTCACAGGAGATTACACAAACAGAAGCATAAAACACAAACTCTTGCACAAGCATGAAAACAGTACTGAATGTCTCACACACACACACACACTCACACGTGTGGAAAAATCCAGGGACAATTTGAGAGGCGTTTGGGTTGAGAGGTGAGTGTTTCTTGGCCAGGTTCCCTTTCTAGGTTGTACCCCTCCCATGCGTGAGCACACCCTTCTTCAGAGTTCCCAGGGGATCAACGGTACCTCCTCTTTTAAACCTGGGGGGTCCTTTATTATTATTAATAATAATAATAATAATAATAATAATACATTATGTTTATATAGCGTTTGTTGCCCTGGTCCGCAGAGGAATAGCCTTTTGTCTATTTCATTATTCGGATTCTAGTTTCATTCTAATTCCTTGAGTGTTCCGGAACCTCACTGAATGACCTGTTCTTTTTTAAAGCTATAGTTTTTTGGAGGTATTTTTGCTTTATCCTAGAGACAAAACAGTGGATTGACAAGAAAGGTACAGAGAGAGGGGGTGACATGCAGCATAGGGCCCAGGCCGGAATCGAACCCGGGCAGCTGCATTAATGTTCTGTGCCTTTGAGGCCAGCTGAGGAGGATCGAAGGGAGCGGGGGGGGGGGGGGGGGGGGGGGCGTGTACTCCTGGAGTATTTTGAATGTTGTGCTCCGATCTTTAAAGTCACTTCAATCTTTATAGAGCCAGTCATTGTTCGTGAAATGTTGAACTCTGACAACGGACAACAGCATCTCTCAGGATGAATATTTACATCTCATGTAACGTTTTAAATCGGTATATTTGTATATGCTGTGTTAACCCTAGGCTGGTGCTAAGCGGGTTAGCTTTGAGCTTTACCGGCATGAACAGGCACGCCTCCTCTCCCACAGACAAGGGAAACACAGAGGCAGACATCATGGCTACTCCATTAAACCGCCCCCGCCCCCCTAAAAAGAAACGTACAACCCCCCCCCCCCCCACACACACACACACAAAATCCAAACCAGAACTCCAGCATCAAAAGACACCGCCGGTCCCCAATCCCTCTTCAAGGACAGGAAGCGGGAACGCTCTCATTACAGGCCTGTTATTCCAGGTGTGATAGCATCTCCCTGCCTTCCTCCATGAAGACCGTCCTGAGAGTTCACAACCCACTGCTGGTTCCCACGCGTGCTCCCGTCTCCACGGAAACCCTCCACCGTGGAGGTGCTAATGTCGAGGGGAAAACCCCTGAAATCCCCCTAAATCCCAACCGCGGCATTCCCGGGTTGTGTGGCCCTGTGTTAGGGGCGGACCGGACCGGACCGGACTACCGGTAGACTAACAGCTCCGACTGAGGAAGCAGTTAAAGATCTGAGGTCCGCTCAGATCGATCGGAGGCGAGACGGCGCTGGGAGAAGGGGACTGGGAATACTGGATCCCCTGTGTGTGTGTGTGTGTGTGTGTGTGTGTGTGTAGGGGGGGCGGGGGGCTGAAGGATCATAGATGTATGGTCTAAATCCATCCTCAACCTTTTTTTATGTCACTCTACCCCCAATCACAGTTTTACCAGCCATGCACTCCCTCATATAATATTACATAACATATAATATTACATAACATATAATATCACATTACATATAATATTCAGAATATTCATGCTAACATTATTATATATAAGAAGCTTCCCACATAGACCTGTTGGTCTAAGTGAGGGTCTTTCCCTCCAGGTGTGTTAACAGGACGTGAGATTACATATTAAGATATCGCCTGGTTTGCACAGCTGATTATTCTGATACATATTACCGATAATCGTTGATTAAAAGATATATTAAGAAATGAATAAAAGGCCATAAATCTGTCCATCTTCCTTTTGTGTTCATTATGGTTTGGGGCGGGCAGTGACCTTACCTTACCTGGCTGAGTGACTCATCATGTAGAAATGCCTATGTGTGTGTGTGTGTGTGTGTGTGTGTGTGTGTGTGTGAGCACGCACACACACACACACACACACACACAGTGGGATGGGTAATTCTACATGAAGGCCCACGTGACCTTGAGTCAGTCGGATGGGTAAGGTAAGGTCACGGAACATAACAACCAAACCATCACGAACAGAAAAGAAAGACAGACGTATTAACATCATATTGTTCCTTTCTTAACATATCTTTGAATCAACGCTTATTGGTAATGCTTATCAGAATAAACAGCTGTGCAGACCAGGCGATATCTTAATATCTAATGCAATCTCACGTCCTGTTAACGAACCTGCATTTCACCTTTTTCAAGCTGAGTGAAAGTCCTTTTGATGTCAATCACATTTAAACTGGAGAAGACTCCTTTTGATGCCAATCAAATCTATCACTCCAGAAATCCAAACCAGATGTTCACTCTTCAATAATCCTATCACACATTCATATTTCATGAGTTCACATATCAGAGTTCAAACACATTCATGTTTGCAAAAGCTGGTTATTAAACAATATCTTCTCTCAGGTAAAACTAACATTCCAGAGGGAATTACTCTATAAGTACTGGGTAACAGCAATTAGTCGACGTGAAATGCTTGTATACGATCTATTTTTACTGTCGTCATGTAACGTGTAGTGACAAGTATCTGGTGAACCAGTATGAGGGACATATTTTGAAATGAAAAGTGTACAGAGGTAATGCCATTACACGTCCAATCCCACATGCTCCAGGCTTTCATCCAGAGCTATTCATCAGCAGAGGACCATTTGCACGACATAATAGCTGACAAAGCACAAACTCGCCCTGGACAAGAGGAAACAGGCTTCAGAGCCCTGGGATGGTTCAGCAGGACCAGCAAACTTCTACAGACGGTCTTTCTCACCCACGCACGCACACACGCACGCACGCACGCACGCACGCACGCACGCACGCACGCACGCACGCACGCACGCACACACACACACACACACACACACACACACACACACACACACAGAGAGCTTCTAGAGACTGTATCTCTCTCTCTCACACATACACACACACAAACGCACGCACACACACACATGCACACCTTCCAGAGGTTTTCCTGTGCTACATGTGCTAGACCAACAGAGTGTATCAGACTGGTGAGAGAACAGATTAACTATTCCCTCGACGCCCCCTGCTGGTGTGTGTTCAGTGTGTGTGTGTGTGTGTGTGTGTATGTGGGGGGGGGGGATAGATACTTATAGTGTTCTAGACATGTATCTAAATGAATAGATACATATAGTGTTCTAGAAATAGTATCTATATGAATAGATATTTATAGTGTTCTAGAAATGTATCTAAATGAATAGATACGTATAGTGTTCTAGAAATAGTATCTAAATGAATAGATACTTATAGTATTCTAGAAATAGTATCTAAATGAATGATACTTATAGTGTTCTAGAAATAGTATCTAAATGAATAGATACTTATAGTGTTCTAGAAATAGTATCTAAATGGATAGATACTTATAGTGTTCTAAAAATAGTATCTAAATTAATAGATACTTAGAGTGTTCTAGAAATAGTATCTAAATGAATAGGCTTAAAACCATAGCAAACATTAAGTTACTGCCCCTAATTTTATTCTCAGTGTGCACTGTACTATCTAAGTAGTTCCAAAGACTTCTCAGTATGTGTGCTGCCAATCGTTTTGGTGGGAATTGTTTTGATACTTTTAGTATTGTTGTATTCACTGCACTGACTTATGTCTCCAGTGTGATGTTTTATTGATTTCATAGTGAGCTTTTATATAGACAAGGCTCTTCTGTCAAAAAAATAAGATAAATAACAAATAAACAGAACAAGAGAGAGAGGAAGAGGATGCCATGTCCTGGTGGTGCAGTGGAATGCTCTGGGGCTTGGTATGGAGTCTCTCCAGCGAGCTAGCCCAGGATGGAGGCTCTGGCGTGGGCCATGGCACGTAGCGACGGTCCCCTGGGTCCTCTACCCACCGCCGTCTCAGATGAGAAGAGGAAACCCAGGGTTACGCTGCGAGGGGACTTCAAAGACCCCCCCCCCCCCTCTCTCTCTCTTTCTTTCTCTCTCTCTCTCTCCCTCTCTCTCTTAACATAGAGAGCGGTTTACAAAATGAATTTTTTTTTATCTAGATGGTGCTGCAACTGTGGCACTGGACTGTCTAATAGCAGATGTTACTGTGAGATTCCACCTCCTTTCCAACATAGCCAGCTTTTCATCATTAGATCTTTACCCTCTCTCTCTCTCCCTCTCTCTCTCTCTCTCTCTCTCTCTCTCTCTCTCTCTCTCTCTCTCTCTCTCTCTCTCTCTCTCTCTCTCTCTCTCTCTCTCTCTCTCTCTCTCTCTCTCTCTCTCTCTCTCTCTCTCTCTCTCTCTCTCTCTCTCTCTCTCTCTCTCTCTCTCTCTCTCTCCTTTGCATTGCTCTGACCTCTATTATCCATGCAGTGAAAGAGAGAGAGAGAGAGAGAGAGAGAGAGAGAGAGAGAGAGAGAGAGAGAGAGAGAGAGAGAGAGAGAGAGAGAGAGAATGCCTCCGCTAGACTATTGAGACAGGTCCCTTGAGTATGCTTCATCATGTTCATCTCCCGTGGATTGAAACACCCCCCCAGCGGTGGTGACCATTACAGCATCAGTCATAAACAGCAGAGTCTGATAAGAGGACACACACACACACACACACACACGTGCACAAATGCATGCACACACGCAGACACAGACACACACAAACAATTACGCACGCATGCAAACACAGACAGACAGACAAACACACACACACACACACATACACACAGCCTAATAAGAGAGACATGATGAGGATATAGCTCCACCGATGACACCCCCACACACACACACACACACACACACACACACACACACACACATTTACAGCAGTTACATACCTACACTAAGACAAATACACACAGATGAATAAAAAGACAGACAGACAGCGAGCCCCCCCCACACACACACACACACACACACAGAAACACCCACTTAGACAGCACATTGTGACGTAGGTGGAACAGGCTGGAGACGGCTATCTGTTCCATCCAGACACCGTTGACAATAAAGTTTTTGGCACACTTTCAACGAGGAAGAGTGATCTACGAGGCCATTTAATATCAGGGCTTCAGTTACAGCCAGATAAGATCTAGCAAATACATACATTACCATATGGACGCATAGTCATTATGACTGGCAGTTATTCGTGTATTTCAAGACACTTTTATCTTATTGTCACACATTTCTTACGTTAGTATTTCCTTGTTTCTGCAGCCCATGGGAGATCCTAAGCGCTATTTGTAATATTGATATTCTAGCTGAATGTTTATGGTATTGTGTTTTGGTGTTTGGGTGTAGAGTCACCGGTTAAATAAATCAATCATACTACAAATAAATGTAATGACATTTTTATTAATTAGTGATTAATTAGAGAGAGAGAGAGAAAGAGAGAGAGAGAGAAAGAGAGAGAGAGAGGGAGGGAGGGAAAAATAGAGAAAGTTAGAGAGAAAGAGAGAGAGGGAGCTCGAAAGAAAGAAAGAAAGAAAGAAAGAAAGAAAGAAAGAAAGAAAGAAAGAAAGAAAGAAAGAAAGAAAGAAAGAAAGAAAGAAAGAAAGAAAGAAAGAAAGAAAGAAAGAAAGAAAGAAAGAAAGAAAGAAAGAAAGAAAGAAAGAAAGAAAGAAAGAAAGAAAGAAAGAAAGAAAGAAAGAAAGAAAGAAAGAAAGAGCTGGAGGTAGAATAACGATAGAATATCTTGGCCTGTATCCAGCTGCACCTGCCAGTGAGTACACATGCCAGCATACCGTCAAACAATGTATAAACATTATGTGACTACGGCTTAGTTCAAACAGTTTCAACAATTATGGAAGTCAAATCCAAAGTGTCCATGACTTCCAATGTGTGATCACATGTATATTCAGGGTCATACTACACGGTGCACATTGTGACGCATACATGTATCTACGTCCTTCACACAGAAACAAGGCAATACAAAAAATACAAAGCAACAAGGAATCCTTCATATCCGTGAGTGAGGGTAAAGACATGTCTGGAACGTGTTTTGGCCCGAGACCAACCGCACTTTCTGAGGAACCCACGTAGCTGTACAGATTACTGTGCAAACATCCGGTTTGGTGCTTGAACAAACACTCCTGCTGATAACGATCAAGACTCTGGGCACTGAGGCAGCTCTGTGAACATGACGGGAAACAGCCGCTGTCACTTCCCTCCTCCATAATCAATTCACTCCTTCATAATCAATTCACTCCTTCATAATCACTTCCCTCCTCCATAATCAATTCACTCCTCCATAATCACTTCACTCCTTCATAATCAATTCACTCCTCCATAATCACTTCACTCCTTCATAATCAATTCACTCCTCCATAATCAATTCACTCCTTCATAATCAATTCACTCCTTCATAATCAATTCACTCCTTCATAATCACTTCCCTCCTCCATAATCACTTCCCTCCTTCATAATCAATTCCCTCCTTCATAATCAATTCCCTCCTCCATAATCAATTCACTCCTTCATAATCAATTGACTCCTCCATAATCAATTCACTCCTTCATAATCAATTCACTCCTTCATAATCAATTCACTCCTTCATAATCACTTCACTCCTCCATAATCAATTCACTCCTTCATAATCACTTCACTCCTCCATAATCACTTCACTCCTTCATAATCAATTCACTCCTTCATAATCAATGCACTCCTTCATAATCACTTCCCTCCTCCATAATCAATTCACTCCTTCATAATCAATTCACTCCTTCATAATCAATTCCCTCCTCCATAATCAATTCACTCCTTCATAATCAATTCCCTCCTCCATAATCAATTCACTCCTTCATAATCAATTCCCTCCTCCATAATCAATTCCCTCCTCCATAATCAATTCCCTCCTCCATAATCAATTCACTCCTTCATAATCAATTCACTCCTCCATAATCACTTCACTCCTTCATAATCAATTCACTCCTTCATAATCAATTCCCTCCTCCATAATCAATTCACTCCTTCATAATCAATTCACTCCTTCATAATCACTTCACTCCTTCATAATCAATTCCCTCCTCCATAATCAACTCACTCCTCCATAATCAATTCACTCCTTCATAATCACTTCACTCCTTCATAATCAATTCCCTCCTCCATAATCAATTCACTCCTTCATAATCAATTCACTCCTTCATAATCAATTCACTCCTTCATAATCACTTCCCTCCTCCATAATCAATTCACTCCTTCATAATCAATTCACTCCTTCATAATCACTTCACTCCTTCATAATCAATTCACTCCTTCATAATCACTTCACTCCTTCATAATCAATGCACTCCTTCATAATCAATTCACTCCTTCATAATCAATTCACTCCTCCACAATCACTTCACTCCTTCATAATCAATGCACTCCTTCATAATCAATGCACTCCTTCATAATCAATTCACTCCTTCATAATCAATTCACTCCTTCATAATCACTTCACTCCTTCATAATCAACTCACTCCTTCATAATCAATTCACTCCTCCATAATCACTTCACTCCTTCATAGCCAATGCAGTTACAAAACAAATTGTTTCAATTGAGTAACACAGAAAAACTTTAAAGTAATCCTAACCATTTCTAAAATTGTTTGAAAACCATGCAAAAAAAGAAGTTAAAACAATTGTGTTTTTTCCCCCCCATGGAAACCATGAGTTACAGCACTGAGTGACACCACTGTGTATTCACCATGCACTTTGGGGGCACTTTGGCTAGTAGCTAGCCAGCATAACTGACTATATATTCACCATGCACTTTGGGGGCACTTTGGCTAGTAGCTAGTAGCTTGGTGGCATAACTGACTATGTATCGCCACCTGTTGGAGATTTGCAGAACTATCTTGTTCCTGTGACAGTTCGTTGAAGTTTTGGCATGCAGCAGGGTATGTTGTGCCAATTTATCCCGCTCTCGCTAAATGCAAATCATAGTGACGTCTCTTTAGGTTTACATAATCCCTTCATTATAGACTTCTGTCTCTCCCTCTCTCTTTCTTTCTCTATGTGTGTGAGTGTGTGTGTGTGTGTGTCTGAGTATGGTCCCTACCATGCATGTGTCCATGAAGTGGTGGGCCAAATTAGAACTTTAGTGGACAGAAAGACGCACAAGCACACAAACAACCATCCAGCACACACACACACACACACACACACACACACACACACACACACACCAACCCCCCCCCCCCCCCCACACACACACACACACACACACCTCCACCACACACACACAGACACGAACAAAGAAACACACACACACACACACCAACCCCCCGCCCACACACACACACACCTCCACCACACAGACACAGACAGACGCACACACACACAAACACACACACACACACACACACACACACACACACACACACACACACACACACACACACACACACACACACACAGTGTGTCTACGATGTCCTCTCCGCTTGCTATCCTGTCAGTAGCGACTAGCCCGGATCAGAACGTTTCATCCCATGGTCGGGAATATCCCCTTACGGACACTCAGAGCCCCCCTGGAACCGGAGCTCCATGGTGTGGAGGGACGTGCTTTGTCACTCTCCCCCACACAGGGCTGCTCGTCCTGGGGGTCGTAGAGACCTAGGGCCCCCCTCGAGCCTGGAGCCAGCCCGATGCGGACAACACGTCTAAGATCAAAGGTGGGTAGGCGCAAGAGGATGGACGATGACAGAGGTTAAAGTTCATCACCTTGATTTGGAGACCAGGAGACTCTGATCTGTGTGCCTTATTGTGTTAAAAATGTTTCAATAAAATAATTATTTATAATATAATTATCAATAATGTAATAATGTACAAACACCTCATTAGTTTTATTCATATTATTACCAACAATCTACTCTAACAGTGTTTAAACTTTAATAAGAAAGATCGGATTTAATATGACCAAAAAAGTACTGTAAGATTGCATAAACTAATCGATAACAAACAAGCATTAATATTATGGTCAATATCCTATGCTAATATCCTATAAACTGCTAAATGAAAAACATATGATTTAATAGTAATATAATCAATAACATGTTTTTGGAACCCGGTGGATATAGCAGGATTTGAAAAAGGAAACCATTTGGAGATGACAAATTGACCTGATTCATATGGTTTCCCAACGATTCCTCAGAAAGCTAGCATTCTGCGAGATGGATCCAGAGATATGGCGTCTACCGCTTGAACCAGTTCCACCAGCTCCTCTCTCATATTCTACCACATGCTATTCACAAAACCCTTTTAGGGTCTCTTTCTCACTCTATCTTTCTCTCTTTCTCATTTTCTTCCATCCTTCCTTCCCCCTTTCATCTTTCGCTCACTTCTGTGTCTTTCGTTACGTGTAATCATCCACCCCTTCTTTCCCACCCACTTTTCGTAAGTCACCCCCCACCCCTTGTCCACATGCTGAGGAGTCAGGCACATTATTTAGCAGGTGCACGCACACACGCGCACGCACGCACGCACGCACGCACGCACGCACGCACACACACACATACAGGAAGTCGAGCTGGAAGAGGTAGGGCCACAGAATAGGTTCTAAAGAAATACGTCTGTGAACAGCCTCAGGAGACAAACCCCACCACACAGGAAGACAGCAAATAATCCATTATCTGTCCGACGTCAAAATGTCCACCACTGAGAAGGGCTGGGAGACTGGGGAGGGGTGTTTGGGAGGGGGGTTGGGGGGCTGAGGGGGTGGGTTTGGGAATTCATGCTGACGGGACTCTTAACACATAAGGGCTGGGACTTTTATTTTGAAACCACATGTATTAGGAAACTGATTGTGTCCAGGAGCAGAAAGTGAACGTCCTCACCTCTTAAATTGAAATACTGTCAGAGGTCCAACAAGAAGTCATTAACAAAACATTAAAGTAATGTTGATCTACAAAATTCTCACCTTGGACCATTTCATAATGATAATGTCAACGTTTCCCGTTCGTGGAGAAATGTGGACATGTTGGGTAATCCCTCTCAATCCTTCATAACTTTAAAACCCCTTGTGCAATCCGAATCGATACTCAGGAGGAATTTGGATTGAAACCAGATATACCATTAATCATATTTTCAAGTGGGCAGATTTCTTTAACGGTGACATGTTTAGAAGGTGACACGCTCATGCTATTAAATCTCTGACATTTCAGAGCCACTCCCTACATCCCCTCTCAGCACAGACAAATGACTTTGTACTTTACATACAGTACTGTGCAAAAGTTTCAGGCAGGTGTGTAAAGTAAGAATGCTTTCAAAAATCGAAGTGTTAATAGTTTGTTTTGATCAATTAACTAAATGCAAAGTAAATTAACAAATGAACAATCTAAATCAATCAATATTTGCTGTGCCCACTCTTTACTTTCAAATTTTTGCTAGCATTTTTTTCACATCTGCCTAAAACTTTTGCACAGTACTGTATATTCATGTTTATATCGAGACACTTTCAACTTCAATCCTGTCTGCTTAAGAAATGTCCACTCAGCAGGGTTTGGACTGTTATTCCGTCTCTGTCTCTGTCTCTGTCTCTGTCCTCGCTTCCTCCATTTCTGTTGACTTACGGGATTAATGGTGCTTTCATCCTGATTGGTTAAAGAAGAGGAGGATTCAGACACACACACACACACACACACACACACACACACACACACACACACACTTCTTGTTGTCTGTGCGTTCTAGCTGTTCTGGTCTGGTGTTAGTACTGCATACAAAACACAAACACACGAAAGAAGTTATAAAAATATGAAAACAAAAAAGTTCAAATAAATAAAATAACATCATAGAAAAATGATACAACTGACGGCGGTGTCAAAGATCTGACCCTTGACCCTGGCCTCCGGCGCCGCCTTGGTGACAGACTAGCGTTACTAAGCTCATCTTTTCCATGTTTCTCCTGTTGCCGTTGGTAACAGGATGTATCCGTGCACAACTCGTTTCTCTGGAGTCTCTGCTCTGCATGGCCGTCCTAACACCGCCTAAGCCATGCATTGTGTTACTGTTTGGCGAACAATTAGCACCAAGTTTTGGCAAACTTGGCGACAAATCTCAGAGACAATGGGCTAGTCAGAGGAGTCCCCCCCCCCTAAACTAACTGAAAGGGATTACAGGGCGGGGGAAGCAGATCAATTAGGGGGAATGAAGTCAACCACACCTAAAGGTCTTTGTGTGGTTATCTCGAAGCTGTAGTTGTTGGATTCTCTTTGCAGTCGCAAAACCTCTGAACGTCACTCAAAACGACGTTGCACTGCGATTGTGTGCATCCATACTGTCCCCTCGTCAAATGCGGGAACTTGAAAAAAAAAAAAAAGTGTTTTTCCCGTCAACAGGTGATTCTATATTCAAAGGGCTGTGGGATCCTGTGGGTTTACCTTTGGCAGAGCAAACAGGGTTGGGTGAGACTAACAAGCTCGGGTTGCTCCCCAGTCGAAGCGCGCTTCAGAGAACAAGAGCATTTAAATGAACAAACAGCCTCGCCATTTCCCAAACACGAGGAAAAACCGCTGTCCTAATGCCACCACAGTGTACCGTTGGGTTTAACGGTAACACTTCTGGAAACATCAATATTGACCCAGAGCTACGGTATGAAGAGCTCTCTGCACGCTGGATGAGGGCGCTGTGACCGTGAGTGTGCAGAGGACTGTGCGGCCATTGAAACCAGTTTGGTTGGAGTCTCCGAGTTGACTCGGTCTTGCCCCAGGGGGGGGGGGGGGGGGGGGGGGGGGGGGGGGGGGGGGGGGGGGGCTGGGGGTTTAGCAGCAGAGAGTCAGGGTTTAGAGCCTGGCTCTTTTAAACGTCAATATCAACTGTGGATATTCTTAATGTTGTTAGCGCGCTTTAGCAAAATAATGGCTGAGCTTGTATATGTATGTGTATGTGTGTGTGTGTGTTTGGGGGGGTGAGTTTGTACCCTATCCCCCATGTCACACACACACACACACACACACACACACACACAGGGCAGGTACAGCACACACACTATACATGTGTTTGATTATATGCTCATATTCATATTCCAATCAAGTATTGAGTGATGTTATGATGGATGTTCTGATATCAAGTATTGAGTCATGTTATGATGGATGTTCTGATATCAAGTATTGAGTCATGTTATGATGGATGTTCTGATATCAAGTATTGAGTCATAAATAGAATTACAATATTTGTGGGAGACTGTGGATGCAAAGGTGATGCTTGGGAAAGAGGTGGTTACTCTGAAAAGTGTCTGTTTATTGACTTTCTATTGTCAGTAGATCTGGGACAAACTATACATTTGTTTAATTATTTAAAGTTCACGTGACTGATTGCCAGTGCCAGCCTCTCAGTCTTAACATAAACGTCCATTCTACGACAAATCGAAGTGTTACCCTCCATTTTGAAATCCAACTGAAACGAACCGCTTCCAGGCGCAGTGAGGTGCCTTACCCTGAGAGCTGGTCACATGACACGGCGCCAGGAAGGAGGCCGGGCTCGTCAAGATGGACGGTGAGCAGTGGACCTGTGCTCCCAGGGGTCCCCACGCTCTGACATGGACCGGCCAGTGTACCACCTGACCCATGGTGGATAGCTAGGATTTAAAAAAGAAACAGGGATGAGGTTCCTGTTGTACAGTGGAAACATGGCTATACTCCCATAAGTACCCAGGACGTCAACAAGGCCTGGCTAACTGCCCCCTCCTGTCTACAGACTGCCCCTTCCTGTCTGCTAACTGCCCCCTCCTGTCTGCTGAGTACCCCCTCCTTTCTGAGTGCCCAGCAGAAAAAAAGTCATATTTACCTTCACGTTTCAGGTCTCTTTCCTAAGTACTAGCCCTCTTCCTTTATCCAACACTTGTGCAACCGTCACACGCACTTTGCGGGAGGCAGCCAACGTTTCCAGAGAATTTCCAGAGAAATCAAAGGCTCAAATCTAAAATGGACGTGCTTTAAAGATTGTTTGAATTTTTTTTTACCAGGATGTTACCTTTCATGAGACGTTGATGTTATGCATGCTGCCCTTGTAAATTTGGAGCTATGATCCATTTATTTAAGGTATGTCATTTGGGTTGTGGATTTTCCCCAAATAGCTTCAGGTAAGATGGGGTTAATTATTCTACAGAATAACTTCACATTTTTGGCACCTGGCCCTTGTGCCTCTAGTTGTATAAACATGCCGTTCCCCATAACATTAAGTCACACACTGAACTCACAACTGCTCAGACAGCAAAATTGACTTATCACTCATGAAAGAAGGGACATTGAAACCACACAGTGGATTGTGAGTGCACCCAAAGTAAGTTGTTTCACATCCTTTGAAACGGTTCTTGTTTCTAATACGGCCAGCGTGTTCCTTTTAAAAATCAAGACCGAGTAAGTCTGTTCATGGCCAAGTCACGTGGCTTTCATTCGTTCGTTTAAACGGGGCCTCTAATATAATGTACAGTGGGGCCAAAAAGTATTTAGTCAGCCACTGATTGTGCAAGTTCTCCTACTTTGAAAGATGAGAGAGGTCTGTAATTTTCATCATAGGTACACTTCAACTATGAGAGACAAAAATTAGAAAAAAAATCCAGGAAATCACATCGTAGGATTTTTAAAGAATTTATTTGTAAATTATGGTGGAAAATAAGTATTTGGTCAATGACAAAAGTTCAACTCAATACTTTGTAACATAACCTTTGTTGACAATGACAGAGGTCAAACGTTTCCTGTAAGTCTTCACCAGGTTTGCACACATTGTAGCTGGTATTTTGGCCCATTCCTCCATGCAGATATCCTCTAGAGCAGTCATGTTTTGGGGCTGTCGCTGGGCAACAAGGACTTTGAACTCCCTCCACAAATTTTCTATGGGGTTGAGGTCTGGAGACTGGCTAGGCCACTCCAGGACCTTGAAATGCTTTTTACGGGGGCCACTCCTTCGTTGCCCGAGCGGTGTGTTTGTGATCATTGTCATGCTGGAAGACCCAGCCACGTTCCATCTTCAATGCTCTCACTGATGGAAGGAGGTTTTGGCTTAAAATCTCACGATACATGGCCCCGTTCATTCTTCCCTTAACACGGACCAGTCGTCCTGTCCCCTTTGCAGTAAAACAGCCCCAAAGCATGATGTTTCCACCCCCATGCTTCACAGTAGGTATGGTGTTCTTGGGATGCAACACATCATTCTTCTTCCTCCAAACACGACGAGTTGAGTTTTTACCAAAAAGTTCTATTTTGGTTTCATCTGACTGCATGATATTCTCCCAATCCTCTTCTGGATCATCCATATGCTCTCTGGCAAACTTCAGACGGGCCTGGACATGTACTGGCTTAAGCAGGGGGACACGCCTGGCACTGCAGGATTTGAGTCCCTCTCGGCGTAGTGTGTTACTGATGGTAGCCTTTGTTACTTTGGTCCCAGCTCTCTGCAGGTCATTCATCAGGTCCCTCCGTGTAGTTCTGGGACTTTTGGTCACCGTTCTCATGATCATTTTGACCCCACGGGATGCAAGTGGGGCCCCAGATCGAGGGAGATTATCAATGGTCTTGTATGTCTTCCATTTTCTTACAATTGCTCCCACAGTTGATCTAGTCACACCAACCTGCTTGCCTATTGCAGATTCACTCTTCCCAGCCTGGTGCAGGTCTACAATTTTCTTCCTGGTGTCCTTCGACAGCTCTTTGGTCTTGGCCATGGTTGAGTTTGGAGTCTGACTGTTTGAGGCTGTGGACAGGTGTCTTTTATACAGATGACGAGGTCAAACAGGTTCCATTAATACAGGTAACGAGTGGAGGACAGAAGAGCTTCTTAAAGAAGAAGTTACAGGTCTGTGAGAGCCAGAAATCTTGCTTGTTTGTGGGTGACCAAATACTTATTTTCCACCATAATTTACAAATAAATTCTTTAAAAATCCTACAATGTGATTTCCTGGATTTTTTTTCTCATTTTTGTCTCTCATAGTTGAAGTGTACCTATGATGAAAATTACAGACCTCTCTCATCTTTCAAAGTAGGAGAACTTGCACAATCAGTGGCTGACTAAATACTTTTTGGCCCCACTGTATGTATCAAACGGGTCTCTTCCCAGACCATCTGGACATCAAATATTTGTATTTAGCGCCCTCTGCTGGTTATAGCCAGCTACTACTAAGATGCTCAATTCAAAGCTAAACGAGAGTCTCATGAATAATAAATATGAATAAAGGTTAAGTAAACAAACAAAAAAAAAGTTGAAATATAGAGGTTATATTTATTAGGGTGCTCAGATTATTTAACATGGACCTAGTCACGGCGAGGTTAACCGGGCCATCATAGGTTAAGGTTTGAGGGAGTCTGTCTAGACATTAAACCAGCTGTAAGGGTAAGCAGTCTGACTTCCCTTGCAGGAAGGACTAACATTCATACTTTTGTACAATCATTTTGGTTAACTTTAACAAATAGTTTGTAGAAGTATCTATTATAATGATACATTTATATTATCAAACAATAATTATAATAATAATACTAGTTTTATTTGTAAAGCACATTTCATAAAACAGGTGCAGCTCAAATTGCTTTAAACGACGTAGACTAAAACATGACAAAACTATGAATAAAAGTAATGAAATAACAACATATTTGTAAAACAATGAAACAGACAAAAACCTTTGGCTATACTCTTTCCCTATGTCTTTGTTTAATTGAAAAGCCTGATTAAAAATATGCGTTTTAATGTCCAACTTTAAACAGATGACTGATCCGGCCTCTGATATGATGCTTAGGGGGCAATTACAGTTTTGGGGCATAAAAGCTAAAAGATACTCCTCCCCTCCTCTAATAATTCACCTTGGGGATTAGCAGCAAGGAAGTGGTCGAGGATTTAAGGGCCTGCCAGGTACATGACCAACGAGACAGTCTCCAAGATAGATTGATGCCAACCCCTTAAGCACTTTAAAGACCATCAACATGACCTTAAAATCGATTCTCGAAGATACAGGTGGATATAGATACAGAGGAGGCCATAGAGGACAGGAGAGATGTGTTCTCTCTTTTTAGTCCTAGGAAGAACTCTGGTAGCCGCATTTTGAATACTTTGCGTTTTTTGAATTGACTTGCTTGGTAAACCGGAGAATAAAGAGTTGTTAGGGGTTTTGGTGCATTTCATGAGTAAGTCACACATTTCCCATTAAGTTTCGACAATGTGTTCATTTTGAAAGCAGTACAAATCCTCGCTAATCTTGAATTGAATGTCGACGAGAGGCATTTAAACGTCCAAAGTGTCCTCTTGTATGACTACAGATTAGATTGGATTATGAATATCGTGAGAATGTATATCTGGGATTGCAACCGAGCGCGGAGAGATTAGAGTGTAACTATGACGACGCCCCACGCCTCACAGCCTCTGGGTGGTGCACCGAATGACAGTAATCCACCACACACACACACACACACACACACACACACACACACACACACACAGACACACAGACACACACACACACACACACACACACACACACACACACACACACACACACACACACACACGTTTATTCAGGCACCAGGAATGGTAGGGGAATATCCACACCATTGGATCTTAACCACATAATGAAGGCTCTGAACTCCTACTCAGCATTCAACAATATGAAAGCAATTTACCTCACTTGTGATTATGGGTTTAGAAAGGGAGAGGGGACCAGTGGATACACACATACACACACACACACACACACACACACACACACACACACACACACACACACACACACACACACACACACACACACACACACACACACGTCAACACCACACAAGCATGCTGTGGACGTGCAAACACCACACACACCCGAACAAAACAGACACACAACACACATTTTCTGACTTAAAATTTTTTAACAAATGTATATAAGAGAAGCTAAAACTTTTCCATGAAGTTCCAAACAATCTATTCTAAAAGCATCATGACTAATAAATAAATAACTACGTAGAGATTTGTGAAACCCATTGTTGAGCTGATTTCAGAAAAAGCTAAAAGATTTAGAGACTGGATAGTCTTTGGAGTGCGTGTGTGTGTGTGTGTGTGTGTGTCTAATGCATGTGTGTTTGTGCCTAAAGTGTGTGTGCGTCTAATGTGTGTGTGCATCTAATGTGTGTGTGTGTGTGTGTGTGTGTGTGTGTGTGTGTGTGTGTCTAATTTCTAATTGATTGGTTGATTGTCCCTAACCAGTACCTCCATTTCCCTTTCCAGGCGTCTCCTCCATAGATTTCCTGGCACCTCAGACAGCGAGGCCCGGAAAAAGACACGGATTTCACACCCATCTGGACCCCCTTCTTTCCATCCTACATCCCCAAAGAGTGCTCCCAAGGAAGGGTCGATGCAGCAGGGTGTGGGAGAGAGAGTGAGAGAGAGAGAGAGAGAGAGAGAGAGAGAGAGAGAGAGAGAGAGAAGGGGGCTGCTAATTGAAAGAGTATTGTCACCAGTATGCTGAGTGCTTTAGGAAGAAAAAGAGCTTGGGAGACAAAGCTGTCGTGTGTGTGTGTGTGTGTGTGTGTGTGTGTGTGTGTGTGTGTGTGTAAGGTGGCCTTAGTCGAATCCCCAGGTGAGGGTGTAACTTACCAGTGCAACAGCTAAGCAATACAATCGAGGAATTAGCCAAAGTGTCTCCTAAACACCCCCACCCCTCTCTCTCTCTCTCTCTCTCACACACACACACACACACACACGTAGATCAATGTGGCAAGCCTAGGTCTGGCCCCATCCCGCTGTATTGGTGTGTGTTTAAACAATAACAGTCCACCGTACTAATAGCCGAGTCTAACAACAGGGTTTTTGCCTGGCCTGAAATCAGATTAGTATAGAGGCTTTGGTATGACCATCTCACACACACACACACACACACACACACACACACCAGATAAAAACTTGATTACGCACAAGAACAAAGTAATGCCAATGCAAACATGCTTTTCTCATCTTGCACACTGTGTATCTCCACACACACACACACACACACACGCACACACACACTGCACTCAGGGTCAAGGGGCCCTCTTTATTTGTAACCCAACCTCTCCAGCCAAAACCCCTCTAATGCACTAGGTATGGATTGGTTGGTTGTCTGGCTGGCCTTATAGCACCCCTGACACACACACACTCTCACACACACACACACACACACACACACACACACACACACACACACACACACACACACACATAAAGTGTTAGGGTGCTGTAAATGATCCCTACCTCCTTTAATCTGACCCTGTGTCCTTTTGACCTCTCTTACTGGCAGTGACACTCATATTCTGACCTCAACACTTAACACTGAGGAGAGCAGAGACCTCCGTGCACATGTGTGTGTGTGTGTGTGTGTGTGTGTGTGTATGTGTGTGTGTGTGTGGAAAGGGTTAATAAATGTGTTTGTGGTAAAGGGTCGTGTGTTTGTATGTGTGTGTGTGTGGTGAGGGTTAATGCGTGTGTGTGTGAGTGTGTGTGTGGTGAAGGGTTGTGTTTGTGTCCACTGATCAATCCTAAACCGATTTCAGCCCCTGTCTGTCCCAATCTCTATATGGTGATGCAGAAGGGGGATGGTTGAGTGTGTGAATGTCTACCCCTCTCAACGCTAGTGTCCCAAGTCCTCCCTCAGAAAAGAAAATATCAAAATCAAGTCAAACTAACAACTACAATGTAGGAATAAAGCCACAAAACCTTTACACCTTTGTGGAGGATTTAGAACATTTCCTCCACGGAACCTTGGTGAAGTTCTACAACATTCTGCTGCTGATTGTAATAACTCAGTCTAGTTCTAGAACGTTCTGATGGTGATTCTTATAATTCAGCTCCCTGCCTGTGTACCCCCCCCCCCCCCCTCCTCCTCCTCCTCCTCCTCCTTCAACACAACTTTATTAGCATCTGATAACACTTACAGGAGCACAGGGGATCGTTAACGACCCTCTCCTTTGCCCCGACCACGACAAAGAAAGCACGCCCTGGTTTGGAGGGGGAGGTATTTGGCTGGGGAACAGACAGAATAGATGTGTAGACTGTGTGTGTAGAAGTGTGTGTGTGTGTGTGCGTGAGTGGGAGTAGAGAGAGAGACAGAGAGAAAACAAGTAAAGGGGGAAGGAGGAAGGAGGTGCAGAGAAAAAAGGGAGGGCAACTACTTCTGTTCCACATCATCTAAAGGCTAATTCCACCTAATTACTGGAGCAGGCAAGCTTGTGCTGAACCAGCTCGAGTGGTTTGCTGATGGTTTGTACTTTGGCGCTGTTAACAAGAGGCACGTCTCTCTCTCTCTCTCTCTCTCTCTCTCTCTCTCTCTCTCTCTCTCTCTCTCTCTCTCTCTCTCTCTCTCTCTCTCTCTCTCTCTCTCTCTCTCTCTCTCTCTCTGACACACACACACACACTCTCCCTCTGGATGTAGTCTAGTTGCACCATCCGGTTTTCTGCTGGCTGGTGATTATGGTCATTAGTGGAGTAAGGGCCTTATAGTGAGTCTGGTAATTCATGGTGAAAAGGTGCTGTAGGGACCATTGACCACCACTAGAGGGCAGCGCAGGCTACGGATTGTTGTAAAGGGAAACAATTAACTCCAACAATGTAATGTTGTATTTCTGATTAAAAATAGGGCTTAACCTACAACAAAAGTGACAATACAAGAACATAATTGTTTTTAGCTTACGTCTAAATATATTTTACTTAAAGTTGAATGATCAGCAGAAAACAAACAAACCAAAGAAAACTAAAATACAATGTCAGGTTAAAATCCCTGTAGCTCTCATTAAAATCCTCAATCTCAACATCACAAGCTAACGGCTAGCTGGCTAGCTGTGAACCACCAACAGGTGAAGAGGAAGGCCTACACTAGTCATAATAACATCGTTCCAAAATGGCTGCCGCATAACAATATGGAGTACAATATTCAATGCAAAGGAATGGGTTAACGCTAAGAGTTCTTACCGTGGAAACGTCAAGGTGCTGACTTATTCTTCTTCATGTTGTCCTTGGCAACATGTTACGTTTGTTTGGTTCAAGGTTATAAGTGGGCCCTGACTGTTAGCATCCAGTGGACTTTAAACTAGCTAGCTACTAGTGTTTGAGCTGTATGGAGTGCCAAATAGGACAAAATAAAAATATGTACTATGTTTTCATTCATTTAAATGAAGTTTACAAACAAGAAAGGCCTGTTCCACGAATAAGACACAAACTATTTTTGACACAATCTGTCTCTTTCTGTGAAATGTGTCATCTTGGAGGGGTGG
>CM030189.1:2440396-2442896 GCA_017639675.1 Aplochiton taeniatus
AGAGAGAGAGATGGTGAGAGATGGAGACAGAGAGAGAGAGAGAGAGAGAGAGAGAGAGAGAGAGAGAGAGAGAGAGAGAGAGAGAGAGAGAGAGATAGTAAGTGAGAGAGAGAGAGAGAGAGAGAGAGAGTGAGCGATAGAGAGAGAGAGAGAGAGAGAGAGAGAGAGAGAGAGAGTGAGAGATGGAGAGAGAGAGAGAGAGAGAGAGAAAGTGAGAGATGGAGAGCTGGGGGACATCAATACGTCTGGGGACTCAAATCTCATAGCAATTTTCAGAGTGTTTGATTGGCAGCTTGATGTGTATTTTGCCTCTGCAGCAGACACTGATAACTCTCACCCCATCTCTCCATCCCTCTCTCCATCCCTCTATCCTCTCTCTCCATCCCTCTCTCCCCTCACTTTATTTTTCTTTATTCCTTATCCTCGCCTCCTCACTCTCTCCATATTTCGATATCTCTATTGCTCCCCCCATCCCTCTATCTCTCCACCTCTCTATCTCTCTCCATCTCTCCATCCCTCTATCGCTCCATCTCTCCATCTCCCTGGGACTGTTGTGCTGCTATTACAGTGACACTGGTGATAAGGGACATTTATCACACGGGCTGGGAGGGAGCAGCTATCAACAGGTCTAGAGGGAGGAACACACACACACACGCACACATACATGAACACACACACACAAACACGCACACATGCATGAACGCACACACACACCCACACACACACGCACACATGCACGAACACACACATACACAGACACGCTCACTGAGCCTGAATTACTGAGCATTGTGAGACAGAAAACAATATGACCCCCCCCCCCCCCCCCCCCCCCCCAAACGAACACACACACACACACTCATAAATATACCAAGCAGAAGACACAAACTGATTGCAATGACAGAAACAGAGACCACACATACTCAAACACTCACACACGCAAAACACTCACACACACACACACACACACACACACACACACACACACACACAGGATGCGAATCATTCCTATTTCTCCATCCCCTATTTTGCAGTTGACTGAGGGCAATTCCCATAATTCAATATTGTTGAAAAATGAAACCTCCACAAATGGCTACAGCGATTTTACAGAGGCCCAGTTATTGTCATCATTCATTATTCCCAACCTGTAACAGCATTACATTTCATTTGTTATGCTCTGACTGCAACGTTCATAGACGCCGGTGTCTCACTGTCTTCTCCAGGGCATAACCGCTTATTGAGGATGGATGTTGGGCTGGCTGGCTGGCTGGCTGGCTGGCTGGCTGGCTGGCTGGCTGGCTGGCTGACTGACTGGCTGACTGAGTGACTGACTGGATGGCCGGCTGACTGGCTGACGTACTACCTGGTTTTGTAGAGCTAAAAGAACCAGATATGAAAGCAAACTGACCGCAAGGTGATTTTGGCCTACGGGGAATGGACGGTGTGTGTGTGTGTGTGTGTGTGTGTGTGTGTGTGTGTTTGTGTCATTAAGTTCTAGTTCAATAGCTAGCTAGCATGCTGCTGAAGGCGACAGAGCCCCCCCCCCCGCCCCCCCCGTTGCCCCTCTGTGTGTGTGTTTCGATGACAATACAGCGATTGTGTCTGTTCTAGTAGCCGTGGATCTGCGGTGCGGCCGGCACGCTGCCCCCTGGGGAGGCTGAAGAGCAGGCTTTGTCTCCCTGGGAGAACGGCGGCCATTGTGGAAGCACCGGGGGCCTGGTACGGACTGTACCCACAGCTGGGCCTCCGTGCTGGGGATGGGGAGAGGAGAGACAGGGGGGCAGGGATGGAGAGATGGATGGAGGGAAGGATGGAGGGATGGATGGGGTTTGGACATGAAGAGACAGAGGGATAGGACAGGGCAATGAAGTGATGGAGCGATGGACAGATGGGAGGAATGGAGGGATGGAGCGGAAGAAAGGAAAGGAAAATAGGAAAATGGAAGACTATGTCAAAGAGAGAGAGACGGAGAGGTAGAGTATGAACAAGTAAAGAAAGAGGGGGAGGAAAAGAAGAGAAGAGAGGAGGGATAGACACTGAGGACGGAGTGACAGACAGGGGGCGCTGTGCGTCTAAACACAAACACTGCTTTACTCTACAGATCTTCCTCATGACAAAGTGATAGAAAAAAACAGATGAAAAATGATACATTTTTTTCCTCCTGTGTGATATATCTGTTAAAGTACGTTGGGACTACAACGCGGAGGAAAATGATCGATGTTCAGCTGAGGAGGGTCGAACATATATATTCCATAGAAGCAGAAAAGAAATGAAATAAATAAATACTACAGTGGCTCTAAATAAATAAATAAAAGAGTTAAAAACATGCTTTGATATGGCAATACGCACGCACACACCCACACACACACACACACACACACACACACACACACACACACACACACACATACACACACACACACACACACACACACACACACACTCTCTCTCAAAGCACACATCGGGACACTTTCCCCCCTACAATCCTCATTCATCAGGGCGC
>CM030189.1:2465396-2467896 GCA_017639675.1 Aplochiton taeniatus
ACTCTAAACATGTTGCTTTTACAAAGAGCATTGTTCCACAGACAGACTTTCTCACAAAGATGGAAATTTGTGTTGCAGATTACATTTTTCCAAATTGCTTTCCTTCAAAGAATTCAAAGGCAAGTATTAGAAAGAGTAGAATATGTGAAACATGGAAATTGATAGAAGCACGTGGTTGTGAACATAAATGTATTATTAATTTATCATTATTATGATTATTACTAATTAATCATTAATTTTAAACATATATTTGAACATATAAATATGTAGAGCGTAAAATATCTGACTATAGTTTCAAATAAGGAGTTGTTTACTGGTCACGCATAACCCTGTCCTCATAAGACTGACCTGGCTATTGACTCATCCATCAGCCTGTCTGTCAGCATGACAGATAGACGGTCAATCTGTCCGGCGTGTGTGTGTGTGTGTGTGTGTGTGTGTGTGTGTGGCCATCGATATGGCCTTGTTTACACCTGTAGAGGACAGAGGTGGGCAGAGGAAATCAATCGACCAGCACCTGAGTGGCACCTCGACCACGCCGTCAGCAACATTGTGTGTGTGTGTGTGTGTGTGTGTGTGTGTGTGTGTGTGTGTGTGTGTGTGTGTGTGTGTGTGTGTGTGTGTGTGTGTGTGTGTGTGTGTGTGTATGTGTGTATGTGTGTGTGTGTGTGTGTGTCAGGGTGACAGGTGCGTCCAGCAGATATGCCAGACTGATAAAAGGTGGAAAGCAGTCAAATAAAGGAGCATTTCACCCAAATAACAGTCCCAGTGTGGGCAGTAACAGTCTCTTACCCAGAGCCCCTACCACCACCATGTACATTATGGGATGTGTGTGTGTGTGTGTGTGTGTGTGTGTGTGTGTGTGTGTGTGTGTGTGTGTGTGTGTGTTTGAGAGAGAGTTTGTGATAATGGTAATGTGCGTGTGTGGGTACAAAATGTGTGTGTTGTGTGCATGACAATGAGTGTGTGTGTGCGCGCTAATGAGCGTTGTTGTGTGTGTGTGTGTGTGTGTGTGTGTGTGTGTGTGTGTGTGTGCCAGTCGTCCTCCATCTGGTTAGCAGACCCAGGTTGGTCTCAGTGCCAGCTCCTTAGTACAGAGGATTAGGACCTCTACCACTGAGGCTGCATTCCTCCTGCTCTACCCACACACCCAGCCAACCTCTCTCTCTCTTTTATTCTCTCTTTCCCTCTCTCTCTCTCTCCCTACTCTAACACCCACGCTCCCTCATTCTCTCCCTCCCTCTCTTTCTCTCCTTCTCTCTCTCCTCCCTAGCTCTCTGTCAACGTCTCTCTCTCTCTCTCTCTCTCTCTCTCTCTCTCTCTCTCTCTCTCTCTCTCTCTCTCTCTCTCTCTCGCTATTCAGGGTGATGACATCACACAGTGTAAGTGTATTTGACCTGGCACTGTGCAAGTCCTTCAGCACCATATGGTAAATATATTTACTGAGCTCACAATGCATTGGGAAGTGATTGGAGTGCTAGGAGTATGGCTGCCTATAACCTTGGGGTGACTTTGAACAATATCACAATTGTTCCTTTTATTGTGACGTGACGTTTTTGCGGTCGTACAAAGTGATCAAAATATAAACTTACCTGTGATGTCACGCCAAGGGTAGTAGACGAAGGAGGGAGAGAAGAGAGGGAGGAAGAAAAAAGAGAGAGAAAAATTAGAAACAGGAAAACATAAGGACTCCATTTTCCCTTCTAGAAATTCTCAAATCACGATATAATGCAGTTTTCTTTTTAAGATGAAAAACTAATTTCCTTAGTCACCACAAAACGGCCATGAATCCAAACTCACGTTAAGGTACACCTCACTAATTACACTTATGCCATATCATCAGAATGATACTAACAATTCGGGCCTATAGGATCCCATAGTATCATTTCCAGTGACAACCAGCCCATGTCAGATGGGAAGTGTTTCCCTGGCAACAACAACATCCTGCCACCGCAGACGCCCCCCCCCCCCCCCCCCCCCCCCCCCCCCCCGCTCCTTCTCTCTTACGACCGCGGGATAAACACTGTTTGTTAGGTTAGGGGTTAAAAGTGTTGTGCTCAGATTCTTTGACAGTAATCTCATTTCTGCTCTCTGCACGCATCTATATTTATTTGGTTTTGTCAACACTCATCTCCCTCTCCCTCTCTCTCTCTCTCTCTCTCTTGCTCTCTCTCTCCCTCTCCCTCTCTCTCTCCTTCTCCCCCCCCCCCCCCCCCCCCCCCCCCCCCCCCTCTCTCTCTCTCCCTGTGTGTGTGTGTATTGATTGGCCTAATGGAATGGCTCTGATTCCGAGTCGTCTAACACAGTTTGCCATCCTCTTATTTTCACTCCAGGAAATCGATCAGGAAGGCCTGGAAATCAGCCGGGATCAGGTTTTAAGGAATCTACCGCCACGAGACATGGGAAGGCCCTGTGTGTGTGTGTGTGTGTGTGTGTGTCTGAGTGCGTGTGCGTGTGTGTGTGTCAGTGAGAGGAAGAGCACTAGACAGATAGAAATTAC
>CM030189.1:2479574-2494574 GCA_017639675.1 Aplochiton taeniatus
GGCATGATGTCATCCTCTCTCTCTCTCTCTCTCTCTCTCTCTCTCTCTCACACACACACACACACACACACACACACACACACACACACACACACACACACAGAGTAGAGCTCCAAAGCTCTCCATTCAGACTGGTCATTCTTTGCCTCACTTGAGCTAAATACAAACCCGCCCGTCTCCCCCCCCCCCCCCCCACACACACACACACACACAGCCAACACTCCTCCACACAGAAGGCCTAAGGATTCACACACCACTTCTTTGTCGACTTCACAACAAGTGGACAGCTTAACAAAACAACACCTCAGCGACCCCAGCTTGTGTTGAGCTCTGAATGGTGAGCACAGAATGGGGACGGGTTTAAGTTTCAGGAAGAGACAGGCAGGAGGAAAGGGTCTCTGCTACGACCACACACACACACACACACACACACAAACAGAGAGAGAGAGAGAGAGAGAGAGAGAGAGAGAGAGAGAGAGACACACACAGACATGCAGTGAGCGCGATACACACAGACATACAAACACACAGAGATATGTACACTCACACACACACACACACACACACACACACTCACACACACACACACACACACACACACACACACACGTAGCGAGGCCCAGGTGCGCTCCCCCGGCGCGTCCCAGCATGCATCATTAGAACTATCAGGTCCACTGTGTGAGGATCAGAGAGCAGGATGGGGAGCACTTCAACACCATCACACCGCCAACCGTGTGTGTGTGTGTGTGTGTGTGTGTGTGTGTGTGTTAGTGTTTGTGTGTTTGGCGTGACTATCTTGGGTGTCATGCTGTGAGCACTGAGCAAAGATATCAGCGCATCGCTGCGTTTCCATACAGACCTAATCCCTCACACACACACACACACACACACACACACACACACGTTCAAAGGCTGATATCAAATAGAAAATATTTGATCATGGGTATTGCTATCACCTCTTTTAGAAATATGGGACTTGTACATAAAAATAAATCATGGTCGCCATCAAAAGTAGCGTTAGTATGAATCCATGCATGGTTAGAAAGCGTTGTGGTGAATATGTGTATCTTTTATTAACAATAATGTCTTGTGGTTGCTTCTGTAACAAACACACAAACACACAGACACTCAAACATACAAACACACAAAGACACAAACACACAGACACACAAACACACAGACACACAGACATACAAACACACAGACACACAGACACTCAAACATACAAACACACAAAGACACAAACACACAGACACACAAACACACAGACACATAGACATACAAACACACAGACACACAGACACTCAAACATACAAACACACAAAGACACAAACACACAGACACACAAACACACAGACACACAGACACTCAAACATACAAACATAGAAACACACAAAGACACAAACATACAGCTAGGCTTTGAAAAATAGAAACGGAAGATGAGAATCTCTCTCTTATTCCCCTCTCTCTCCCTCTCTCTTCCCCTCTCTCTCCCCCTTTATCTCTCTCTCTCTTTATTCTGTTTTTATTTACCCCACTTTGGTCCCCCCTCTTTTCTCTCTCTCTCTCTCTCTCTCTTTCTTCCTCCTCCCCTCCGGTCGGCCCCTCTCTCGGGGTAGTATGAACAGATTTAAGAGGGCAGGGGGAGGGGGGAGAAGGGGGGTGAAGAGACCACTGCACCAGTCAATGGTTCGGGGAAAAGGCAGCTCGCAACACAATAGACCCCCGTGTGTGTGTGTGCGGGCGTGCGTGCGTGCGTGTGTGTGTGTGTGGCTCTTTTCAAGGCACTGCTCAGGGGGATAATGTGACTGGCTGGTTGTTTTCACTCTGACACAGAAGGGTCACATTAAGCCAAACCCCGGCCAAACTGATCATTTGACTGCACACACACCCACACCCACACCCACACACACACACACACACACACACACACACACACACACAGCTCTGGTGGCAATTTCCACGTTTTTTCTCTCCTTTCTTTGCGGGTCTTTTCTCTCTGGTTAATACACCAGTGAAGGGCTGGAGGACAGAGGAGCATCATGGGAAGGTTTAAGCCACCGCCAGTCTTTTCGAACAGTAGACTGTCGGGCACTTCAACACCGACCGAGAAAGGCTGAGCTAAGCGGCTGGGGGAGGGAGGGAGTGAGGGAGGGAGGGAGGGAGGGAGGGAGGGAGAGAGTGGGAGAGGGAGGGGGGGGGGGGGCTTTTACCCTCGATTTCCACCTCTCTAACTTTGAAATGGTGAGAGAGGTATTTTGAGGGAACATTTTGAGTCAAGAAAGTGTTGGGGGAAAAAGTGAAAGAGGCAAAACAAACAAACAAACAAAAAAGAGAAGAGTGAGGGATACAAAGAGAAAGAAAGGGTTAGTGAACAGGAGGAAAGGAGTGAAAAAAGTCAAACGCCAACAGAAAGAGTGGAGAGAGGGTGAAAAAAAAAATGTGTGTGCGTGCGTTTGTTTGTGCGCGCGTGTGTGTGTGTGTCGGGCGGGCCCGGGTGGTGGGGGCTCCAGTTAGAAACCGGTCTCCCCGACTCCCCCACCAGGATGAAAGGCCCCCCCACTTTAAACTGGATTAAAGGAGCCAGCCAGTGAAACAATAGGAGGTGAAAAATCAAATTAGGCCTCCTAAACTTCAAACACGGGCCGGCTTCCTCCCCGCTAATCTGTTGACTTTATGTGAACGATACGCCGCGCTATTCTTTCGGTCAAGCTGGCCCCCTCTGACTGCGGCGTCTGCCTTTCTGGCCCCGTCTCGTTCTCTTTCTGCTCTGTTTTACTCTCTTCCCTTCTCTGCAGTTCGTTTCTGTCCCCCCCCCCCCCCACAGCCTCAAGCTGTTTGACACTGTTGTCTACGCGAATCCTTAATACTACTGTTCAAGTATTTTTTTTTTTATCTGACCCAAAAATACTAAATAGGGCCTACATTTCTTACAAATGCCACTTGACTCACTTTAGCGAGTGCGTTCATTCTTTTGTTAGAGTGATAGAATGAAAAAAAGCATAGAAAAAAGTCCACGAGAGAATGAGCGCTGGATAAAAAAACGCGACGCTTGAGGAAAGAATGATCGCTAAGCCATAAAAGGAAAAGGCTAAAAGCCACATAACAAATAATGGTGTCTTAACCTTTAACGCCGCCAACCGCCATGCATCTCCTGCTCTATAGTCTGTACCGCAAAGATTCAATTTTCCCACACTTTATATCTAATATCTCTCTCATACATTTTTTTCTCAAACTATCTATTTCTGTCCACATATATCTTTTCTCTTTACATTTTTCATTTTTTTTTTTGTAATCTCCTCTTGTCCTTATATCTTTCTCTTTCTCAAAGCAGTCAGCTCTTGATCTATTTCACTCGCCTATAACCAACCCCCCCCCCCCCACACACACACACACACACACACACACACACACACACACACCTCCTGCACTCCCCCCCCCCCCCCCTCCCCTTCTTTGCCTCTCGAAGAAAGCCCTGCTGGTCTAGCGTGTAGCATTGTTCACGCTCAACCTCCAATTTGCTCCACACATTCTGCAGCCCAGGCCGAGACGTTACGCCGGCTTAGGAGACAAATCGCACACACAAAAAGAAAAAGAGGACAGACCGAAGAGAGATGGGAGAGAGAGAGAGAGAGAGAGAGAGAGAGAGAGAGAGAGAGAGAGAGAGAGAGAGAAGGGTGGATAACCCCCTTCACAGCAATGCAATTATAGCGAGTATTCGAAGCCCAGGAGCCAGAGTGGCGGGCTAGGTCTCTTTTGTGGCGATGTTTCTCATCGCTATGTACTTTAGCACCGAACCTAATAGCCATAGCAGCAGCGATTTGAACGGTACATGACATTAACATGGCCACGGGTCGGCCTTACAATGGACCCCGTTGAAAAGAGCAGTGGCTTCGGCTGGTTAAATACTCTTCAACCTGACAGGTAGAGACAGCTTGTGAGTTCATTACCTAGACACAACCCAAATACATGAACCACAGAGAAAATTAGGGAAAAAGCAAAGGAGGTATAGAGACCACAAGAAAAGAGGGGGTGAGATGGATATATCTACCACTAGCAGGCTTACAGGAAAATATTATGTGAGGTTTGAAAATATTGAATTTATGTTTTTGCCCTTCTCAACTACTGTGTCTTGACAAAACTAGCCCATTTCTTATATGGTTCGGTTCCGGTTAAAAGCTCCTACAGCCGCAACTGAAAGTGACTGAAACTCGATATCCTCCTCTCTGAATGAACGCAGACGTTTGAAGCCACACATGCTGTAAAGCGACACTAAATATAATGCAAGCCCACACCAAATGCTTGGTTTTATTAGGACATTATGGCTAGATGTTAAATCCACCACAAAGATAGACCACCGTTGCAGACAGCTGATGTCTGGACTGGTAAAACTACTGGTATTCTTATAAAAGCAGTAAAACAAAATGATATATATATATATATATGTATATATATATATATATATATATATATATATATATATATATATATATATATATATATATATATATATATATATATTTATATAAAGCTAGAGAAATGGAATGTAGCAGACCACTTTGTGTGTGTGTGTGGCTGTGTGTGTGTGTGTGTGTGTGTGTGTGTGTGTGTGCACGTGTGTGTGTGCGTGTGTGTGTGCTTGCGTGTGCGTGTGCGTTTGTGCATGTGCTTGACAGGTGGCAAATCTTTACAATTCGTCACACAATACAGCGTATTCCATCACCGTCCTACCACAGTACTATATGAAATAACACATGATAACTTCTGCAATTACACAATATCCATGGCACGATAATTATCGAATATTTTAAAGTAGGCCTAAATTATGTTTTTGCTAATGCTACTGTCATGCACGAACGCCAATGTGGATTATGCTTTAAATATGTATGGGATTTGGATATAAATAAATATAATATTCAGTCTTTGAAAATATTGGGTAATTTCTTAAACGTTTTTTACATCTTACGTACGTAGGATATCTCCCTTCTTTTTTCATATATATATATATTTTTTTAGCTCTCGTTTTATCATCTCTCTCTCTTTCTCTCTCTTCGTTTGCCTTGTCTCTACTCTCCAAATCGTCACAGGAGGCGCGAGGTGAAAAGCGGGGCAGATGAGCAGAAGGGGGCAACGGGGGGAGTGCCGTGTGCGCGGTGCTTTCAAACAAAAGCCTCCCTTCCGAAAAGAGAAAGTTTTGGACACAAAGAAGCAAGGAGCCGCTAAACGGTAGGACGCCGAGGAGGGGAAAACGGGGCGCACTCCCACACAAAACAAGAGAGCGACAGACCATTGAAAAGGCCATCTGTGATTTGGAATGGATGAGTGTTTTTGTCTTGCTTCTCCTGGCTTTTTCTTCTTCTTTTTCTAACGGGAGGAGCAGTGAAGTGAATAGGCACCGTCCAATCAGTAACTTCGAAAGGCCATAAACAAATAAATCTGTGCGTCTATGTGTGTGTGTGTGTGTGTGTGTGTGTGTGTGTGTGTGTGTGTGTGTGTGTGTGTGTGTGTGTGTGTGTGTGTGTGTGTGTGTGTGTGTGTGTGTGAGAAAGAGAGTGTTACAGAGAGAGAGATACCCTCTTTTCAAACGTGCACACAAGCACACATACGCACACACCCATATTAGGTCTGAGCACCAAGGACAAATTACACGGGGCGATTTGGCAGGACACAGTTGTTTCAGAAACAAAACGGGGCTGCAATGTGGAATTAGCCATGTAGAGTGGGTTGAATGAACGGAACAAAACTGGGCAGACGGTTTGCACTGTTTAGGAAATCGACCATGTCATGCTTGTTTTGAAAATACATGCCAATGGTCTTATGCCAAATTAGTCCAACACGTTTCCACGCATTCCGCTATTCAGATGGCCAACGCATTACAATACACATAGGACGATACTATTCACTGATAGCCGATGGTAAATAACGAGTCAATGTTTGAAATAGGCATCCTTGACTTATTGCAATACAAATAAATTAAATTGTAATAGGTAAATATAGGTAGCAGTCTTGCCTACCATATTAAAATGTAACGTAGATTTTTTTTATAGCCAGTTAAGCATCAACATGAAGAAAACTATGTGTAATTAAATATCTAATCAATGCCTAATCACATAATCACGAAAATAAGTAGTAGGCCAATCACTTTTTTTGCGTCTATCATAGACAAGCTCTCTCTCTCTTCTCTTCCTCTCTCTTTTTCCCTCTATCTCAGTTTCTTTCTCCCTCTCTATTATCTTGTCTTGCTTTCTATTTTCTCTGGCACCACATTCCTTTCCGAGTCCTCTCGTGCTCAGAATGTTCACACTTCAGATTGAGTGGCGCCAATTCATTTACATCCGATCCATGTCAATTAATTATAGAGCTTTTCTTTCGTTCCTGCGAAGCAATTAGCATGAAATAAATATGCATTAGTAGAATCTTGTTTTCCCCTTCGCCGTATTCTATGCTCAACAAGCTCAGGATGTTAACGTTAATTTGCATTAAGTGTAATTTAAATTAGTGTTAATGATGTAGACACGCATACCTACCTAGATATTAAACCCTGGAAACGTGTTCAAGAGGTACGTCGAAGTGGCGGAGCCTGCACGCCTTCATATGTGTAACATTGGATTAAAAAAAAAAATGCATAGGCTAGATGCATGACAAATGTATTAAACATATTAATAATAATTACAAAGTAATGAATCCTTAATTTTGTGTATATTTTTTTTTATTAAAATGCATTGACAATGTAGGCCTATAATAGACCAGTAGAAGCAACACATCGGAAATGCATTAAAATTGCAAAAGTTGCATTCCTACATTTAGTCATCACACCTCATGATCAAACAATGCATTAAAACTTGAGAGATAATCAAATAACGGCCAAGTAGTCGATTTGGAACAGTCCATACTTGGAGATGTTTAAAACGATAGACTTTCCACGTTTCATCATTCATCTCCGGCAACTGACACGGAGCCATTAGGAGACAATTAATTACCTTACCACCCATAAAGCGAGCTAATGTGAAATATCATATATTTTAATCAACTTAAGCACAAGTATTGCTGTTCTCAAATATTTGGAATGAAGCCGAGTACCTCCACGGCAGTTTAATTAAATTAACTGATGAAACATATTTGATTTGTACCCATTAAAAACTGTCTTTTTATGGTTTAATACCCCAAACTATCATGGGGTTAACGACTCCAAGAAGGGCCTCTACAGATTTTAATTGCGTTCTGACAGTGTTTTATTGTGTAAAAACCTAATTCGCAAAACCGTTTTTTTTTCAACGACCAGGGTTGCACGAAGCTGCCTTAAATCAAAGAGGGCTGGATTTTGTCTAGAGGACGAAATAATAATTTACTCGCGACTTTCTTCCCCCTCCTTCTCCAACCGCTTCTGAGAGATAGAGAGAGCGAGACAAGTGGTTCTAGTTCCGTTCCAATACGTCTTTCGAGTACTTGATTTCAAGACTTACTCTAAAAGTCATCCATTACTGCGAGCTTTGCAATTAATTCTGCTCAGCCCAAAGACTTTAAATGAACGTGCTGATACAGGTGGGGACTACAGACACGCAGTGGATATTTATGGCATAAGGACCAAGCGACGACACGACCAATAGCCTCCACAAACGTGACCTCTGCGTGTGTGAGCATAGGTTATGCTACACACATTACCCAATAAAAATATCCCCTAGCGAAAGAAAACATACGGGCTATAAAAACCAAAAACAATATCAAACATTGTTTTAAGTGTGCTGGAGAGAAATTCCCTATAGTGATATTTCACAATAAAACACAAATCAGTAAAGAAAACTTGCAGCAACCTTCGGTTACTAGACATGGGCCAGGGCTAATTTAATTTAGAGGAGCTGGATTGCTAGCCAATTGACTTAACTCCTGACTGACTGACTGGCTGGCTGGCTGACTGACTGACTGACTGGCTGGCTGGCTGGCTGACTGGCTATCTGGCTGACTGACTTACTGACTGGCTGGCTGGCTGTGTGAAGTGAACTGAGTACTCCCTTATTGCCTAGCTCAGAGTTTGGAGTTTGCTGACGACTACATTCTCACGCACAACAATGTGCTGAATGGCTGAGAGACGGCCCAGTGTTTTATAATGCACTGTGTGTGTGTGTGTGTGTGTGTGTGCGTGTGTGTGTGTGTGTGTGTGTGTGTGTGTGTGTGTGTGTGTGTGTGTGTGTGTGTGACCTATAGTCTCTTGACCTGCCCAGCCCCCCTGTCCCAGTCCACTCAGACTAGCAATGACAGGACCTCCCAACTCCTCAGATTTGACAACCACTCTCTTTCTCTTTCTTTCTTTCTTTCTTTCTCTCTCTCTCTCTCTCTCTCTCTCTCTCTCTCTCTCTCTCTCTCTCTCTCTCTCTCTCTCTCTCTCTCTCTCTCTCTCTCTCTCTCTCTCTCTCTCTCTCTCTCTCTCTCTCTCTCTCTCTCTCTCTCTCTCTCTGCTCTTACTTAAGTTCACTTTTTCCAACAAATTCCAAGCGAATTTGAATAAAAAATAGACATCGCAGGCCAACACTGAAATAAATATGGAAATGAGCATGCACGCACACACACTAACAAACACACACACACACAGACACACAAACACACACACGCACACACACACATGCGCACGCACACACACAGTTTAGTTGGTACATCTAAAGAAATGTGGTAGTGAGGTAAGGGCTGTCTAAGGAGGAGGAGAGCGACATAGAGATGAAAGCAGAGAAAAGGGGGAAGATGGAGGGATGAGGGAGAAGATGGAGGAATGACGGAGAAGAGAAGAGGGAGAAGATTGAGGGATGAGGGAGAAGAGAAGAGGGAGAAGATGGAGGGATGAGGGAGAAGATGGAGGGAGGGGCCGTATACCTTGCATGACTTCTCGCTCCCTGGGGGATCCCGCCACACACAACACCAGACACTCCTCTCTCTCTCTCCCACACACACACACACACACACACACACAGTTGGGTGCACAGGGACACTGGCAGGGATGGGCTGCTGGTAACAATCCAGTGTGTGTGTGTGTGTGTGTGTGTGTGTGTGTGTGTGTGTGAGGCAGAGGGGCCCGCTTGTTGGCAGCGGTCTGTGATTTCACGGCAGGATGGGTGGTACTATTCAACCCCCATTACGCCCCCCCCCCCTTTTCAGACCCCCCCCCCCCCCCCCCCCCCCCGTATGGTGTATAACAACCCCCTACCACCACCACCCACCCCAGGCCTCCTCCTCTCACCCCCCATAAGTCTATCCCCGCTGTTACAGAGCGATCTCTGTCTCTCTCTCATAACCAGAGCAACAGACAGCAACGTCAATGCTTACATCTGTCCACAGCAGATAGGGTTAGGGCTAGCCTAAACCCTAACCCTAACCCTGACCCTAAACCAAAACCTAACCGTTAACCGCTAACCCTAACCCTAACCCAAAACCTAACCGCCAACCCTAACCCTAACCCCCTAATCCTAACACTTAACCCCACCCCCTAACTCTAACCCTAACCCTAACCCTAACCCTACCCCCTAACCCTAACCATCTATAATACCCAGAGCACTAGACAAGACATCCATGCCTCCTCTTCTCCACATCAGAAAAACAGACTGGTGGAAAAACAAGCACAGAATGAGCCGACGTCAACGTCCTCTGAAGAGCAGAGGGCACGGTGGGAAAAGAGGTGAAAGAATGAAAGAATAAAAAAAAGAGGGAGAGAGGGAGATGGGGAAGAGAGGGAGACAGCAGAGTGAGAGAGGGAGATAGAAGTAATGCAAGAGAGGAAGGCCAAGTAATGCTGAAACACTAAACTGTCCGTCTCCTCACAACTGAAGTTCTCTACGCTCACAGCATTTCCCTTTTTCGCTTCATTTTGTTGAAATGTAAAGTTTTCCCTCGCCCCCTCCCCGCGCTCTCTCTCTCTCCCTCCCTCCCTCCCTCCCTCCCTCCCTCCCTCCCTCCCTCCCTCTGTGTCTTTTCTTCTTTTCTTCTTTAACCAACTCTCGTCTCGTCTCCGGGGCCTGGGGAAGGCGTTGATTGCCATGCAGCGTGGTGACTTTTCCCCCGACGACCTCCTCTCCCTCACTGAAGGACACTCCATAAAGCTGGAGTCTGCAGCCAGCGCCACAAAGGGGCTGGGACCACAGACGGACCTCATTTCCATTAGACACACACACACACACACACACACACACACACACACACACACACACACACACACACACTTGCAGACACACAGCCCAGATTGTTAGCATCACAGCTGGACCAGGAGTTAATTCTTACCAATATAACAAAGTACAGGTCCAAAGTAGACCAAAGTGGTTTGTGTGCGAGTGCGAGTGTGTGTGGTTGGTTTGTCTGTGTGCGTATGTGTGTGTGTGTGTATTGTGTGTCTTCCAGATTACCCCACACACTACTACCTAACTCATGGTGTGAACATAAAAACAAGATAACTCAAGAGACCCCCCCCCCCCCCCCGACGCACACACACACACACACACACACACACACACACACACACACACACACACACACACACACACACACACACACACACACACACACGGTGACAAATGTGATCTGTGTGTCCACTCCAGCTCCGCCCACCCTGTCCCCCTCTGAGCCCGGAAAAAAACACCTCTCTTTAAGAATAATGTTTAATCCATCCCTTTATTTCTCTCTTTACATCCCTCCCTTCTGTATCCCTCTCTCTATCCTCCCTCTATCCTCCCCTGATTACCTGACTAGGCTGTACAAGAGCGAGACAATAGTCTGGACTCTGGATGAATAATGACTTTTATATTAATGAAATTCTCACAACTACAGCAGATATTAATCACCGGTAAAAACAACGAAGGAAGATATTAAAAGTTTAAGTGGCGCTTAATGACTCATCGCATGCGATATAGGATATGATATAGATGTATAGGATATGGTTGCCAAACGTCCTTTGATCATAATAAACTCGCCTTAAGTACATCGCACATCATGCCTCTTCATAGCTGAAACAAATACACAACAAGATGATGTTTCCATGGAGACCGAGGACGCCTGAAGGTGGACACTTGGTTGGTGGAGGACGCGTGTGTTCGACTGACGTGCACCCCTGCTAGCGCACTGTGGTTCAACTTACAGTTACCACAAGAAAACGAACGGCGGCCCAGCCTTTTGCCTCTAAACACCACCTAAGGTGAGAGAGAGAGCGAGAGAGCGAGAGAGAGAGAGAGAGAGAGAGAGAGAGACAGAGAGACAGAGAGGAATAGAGTGAGAGACAGTGCACTGTCTCCATCACTAAAGGACCATCCACTCCCTGTTAAAAGGTCCGTTACTTCTGTTGGATGGGAAAAGGGCTGTCGCTTCCGCTTGGTCTAGCTCTACGGACGGTGGCAGGCGTGTTCTGGGGCCGGGCGCCACAGAGAACATCATGACTGGGAGCCATAGGAGGGGGGGGGGCTCTAAGTGGCAGTTAAGGAAAGGAGGGCTGGATCAGGAGGAGATGTTCCTCTTTACGCCTGGCGGGAGGGGATGGGCATGGGGGGAGGGGAGGGGGGGGGGGGGGCAAGGACCACCGGTCCACAGGGAATAGAACACAACTGTGTGTGTGTGTGTGTGTGTGTGTGTGTGTGTGTGTGTGTGTTAATATCTTCTCTCTTATTCCACTCATGTTCCCTTTGTCTCCCTCCCTCTCTTTCTTTGTATCTGTCTTTTTCCTTTTTCCTTCTCTCTACACGCATGTGTGGTATGCACACACATCTGTGTCTTCACGTGTGTGTGTGTGTGTGTGTGTGTTTGCATAAGAGGTAGCATAGAGGTCTCCCGTGTCCTTTCTATCATGGCAGGACAGAGGCCCCCTCTCCCAGAAAGCTAATATCTTCCCCAGGCACCCTCCAAACCAAGACTGACAACACACACACACACACACACACACACACACACACACATACACACACACACACACACACACACACACACACACAGACATACGCACAGAGATTCCCCATTAACGTGTAATAATGTTTTGGAGATTTACAATCGGGCAGGCATTTGGACAGCTAAACAACAGCAGGCCTCCAAGGACCCCGGTGCTAGCAGATTAAGATAGCTGCTTCATGATAATCATCTTCCAGCACAACGACACTAATTTACCACTCAAGCTAATTAGACCAAAATGGCTACTCATTACCATTCCCCCTGTGTGTGTGTGTGAGAGGGAGTGTGTGTTTGAGTGTCTGATAAGCTGTTGATTTGTGTGTGTGTGTGTGTGTGTGTGTGTTAGCACCTCCTGGGGTCCTTTGTGTGATGCAATGAGATTGTGTTTTTGTGTGTTCATTCAGGTGTGTATGTTTTGATACGACACTAATGTTAGCCCCCCTCCTACCACCCCCCAGTAGAGCACTGTGAGTGTGTGTGTGTGTGTGTGTGTGTGTGTGTGTGTTTGTGTGTGTGTGTGTGTGTGTGTGAGAGTGTTTAGATTTATAACCGTCTCCCATGGTGATTGTCGGACAAGGTTCTCTCCCGGAGCGCCGACAATAGACGGTGGATTAACGATCTTCACACACACACACACACACACACACACACACACACACACACACACACACACACACACACACACACACACACACACACACACACACACTGGCCTCGTCGTTCAACACTCGCTCTAATTAGTGTATTCATGTGGGGCTGAATGTTATCTTGTATCTCCCAGGCCTCTGGTTCAAACACTCTGGTCAGAGGCTAGGCTATCAGCTAGCTCTCTATCATTTGACCCTGGTCAGAGGCTAGGCTATCAGCTAGCTCTCTATCATTTAACCATGGTCAGAGGCTAGGCTATCAGCTAGCACTTTATCATATCACTCTGGTCAGAGGCTAGGCTATCAGCTAGCACTTTATCATATCACTCTGATCAGAGGATAGTTTATCAGCTAGCTCTCTATCATTTAACCCTGGTCAGTGGCTAGGCTATCAGCTAGCTCTCTATCATTGAACCCTGGCCAGAGTCTATGGTATCAGCTAGCTCTCTATCATATCGCCCTGGTCAGAGGCTAGGCTATCAGCTAGCGCTCTATCAACCTGGTCAGAGTCTATGGTATCAGCTAGCTCTCTATGGAACTAGAGAATGGAAATCAGAGGAGAGAGGTGCAAGTTGTGTTCACAATGAGAACAGTGTCTCCTCTCCTCTCCTCTCCTCTCCTCTCCTCTCCTCTCCTCTCCTCTCCTCTCCTCTCCTCTCCCAGTCTTATCTCATCTAGTCCTAATGACACGTAATATGTGTAAACATTTGTAGGCTACAAACCATTCCACTTTTATTTCCCCGGCGCCTCTCTCCATCACTCCTCTCTCTCTCTCTCTCTCTCTCTCTCTCTCTCTCTCTCTCTCTCTCTCTCTCTCTCTCTCTCTCTCTGTGCTTTGTATTCTTTTATTTATCTCCCCTCTCCCTCTGTCACCCTGCTTGTATTCGACGTCTGAATCATATCTACAGCGCTCCATATGCTAAAGCCAGTGCAATTACAACCGGCCTTAAATAAAGACAGCGCTAAAGCTGTCGCTGCCAAAGCCACAAAGCTGTCATAGATACTGGCCGTTCATCATGGGTATCTGCATGGAGGGGAGAGAGGCGGGATGAGGAGGGACAGAGAGAGAGAGGGAGAGAGAGAGAGAGAGAGAGAGAGAGAGAGAGAGAGAGAGAGAGAGAGAGAGAGAGAGAGAGAGCGACAGAGAGAGAGAGAGAGAGAGAGAGAGAGAGAGATAGGGAAAGAGAAAAAGAAAAAGAAAAAACAGAAGGAGAGAAGGTGATGACTTTGTAGAGAGGATGTAACAACTGAGGACGATACAAATCAACGTATGAAGTTGGAAATGAAACCGAGGCCTACGTTGACCTGAGGCCTACATTGACCTGAAGCCTACGTTGACCTGAAGCCTACATTGACCTGAAGCCTACATTGACCTGAGGCCTACATTGACCTGAGGCCTACATTGACCTGAAGCCTACATTGACCTGAGGCCTACATTGACCTGAGGCCTACGTTGACCTGAGGCCTACGTTGAACTGAGGCCGACATTGACCTGAGGCCTACGTTGACCTCGTCAGAACGCTCCGTCATACGGAAAAATTCACGGAGGAGACGTTGACACCCAGCTGCTCACATCCTCATGGTAACCCACGGTTACGTTGGTAATATGGTTCGTATGTAAACCAACACACCAGCCCACAGCCACACCACACAGCTTTTTTTCTGTTTTTGTTTTTTTAAACCATGACTTTATTTTGCCCACAAGAAGATCTGAAAACCTATGAAAATCTATGACACCACTCAAAACCACTACACACATCTCATTTTTAAACATCTCCAAATCAACGTTATTACGTAGATTCAATATGGATATATGGATATCCGTACACCTGTGGATATCCTTATGGTCACCCACGGTTACCGAAGCCATAAAGAAGGCGAGCGCTTCGGGCAGTCTCCATTTTGGAAAAGCCGTAGACAAAGACTTCTATTCAAGTCTCTGTCATAACACACAGCTTATGTCAATGTTATTCGTCTATACGTTCTACTTCTGCCTGTCTGAAAACACGTTGACTAAAGGAGGATGAAATATGGCCGCCCTTCACCTTCCAAGGCAGTGGAAATGTATTTTACCTGTGGTGTGTCTGGAATGTTGACGATGGCTGAATGCACCCTCAAGACATTAGGCTGCTGTCATTGTTTCCTCAAGTCTAGACCAGACCAGACCAAACTAGACCAGACCAGACCAGACCAGACCAGACCAGGCCAGGCCAGGGCAGGGCAGGCCAGACCAAACCAGACCAGACCAGACCAGACCAGACCAGACCAGACCAGACCAAACCAGACCAGACTAAACCAGGCCAGACCAGACCATGACTGTTCAAGTTATTTTAGTGCTCTCTCCAAGTTGGTCTTTTTCATTCTCACCTTCCCTCACTTCTTCCTCATCCTCTCTCTCTCTCTCTCTCTCTCTCTCTCTCTCTCTCTCTCTCTCTCTCTCTCTCTC
>CM030189.1:2509574-2512074 GCA_017639675.1 Aplochiton taeniatus
TTGGTTCTACAGAATCGTCTCTACGTATGTCCTTAAGTTCTACATTAGAATAGTTTGGTTCTACAGAATCGTCTCTACGTATGTCCTTAAGTTCTACATTAGAATAGTTTGGTTCTACAGAATCGTCTCTACGTATGTCCTTAAGTTCTACATTAGAATAGTTTGGTTCTACAGAATCGTCTCTACGTATGTCCTTAAATTCCCGTTCATGTTCTTTAATCGCTTCGTGTGTTGCCCCCCCCCCCCCGCCCCGCCCCCGCCCCTGTTTGTGTGCCCTCCCAGGACTCCCCCCCCGACCTAGCTGCCCCCTGCCCCCGGTGGGTGCGTTGTGGCAGACGGAGGTTGGCACTTACAGAAGGTGCGTATGTACTCACAGCGCTCCAGCCGGTCCTCGGGGCTGGACGAGGTCTCGCGGTCCGACAGCAGGCCCGACACGGCGAACAGCTTCTTCCCGCTGTCCTCCACGGCCTTCAGGGCGCTGGGCGAGCCGGACGGGATGTGGGCGCCGCCGAAGTCGTACTCCTTCCCCTCGGCGTCCGAGTAGCGCAGGTGGGGCGAGGCGTCGGCCTCCAGGCAGCCCTTCAGGCGCTTGGCCGGGGTGAAGGCGCTCTGGTAGCCCCCCCCGCCCTCCCGGTCCTCCGGCGGCGCGGCGAAGGGCCGGAAGGCGCCCACGCCGCTGTGGTTCAGCATGCTGATGGGGGAGCAGTCCAGGCCGGGCGGGGCGAACTGGTGGTGCAGGTGGAGGAGGGAGGGGGGGAAGTCCCGGTTCGGGAAGCCCGGCGGCACAGCGCCCTGGCGGTGGTACATGGAGGCGAAGGTGTAGGAGGCGTTGTTGAAGGGCAGGTGGACGTCCTTCTCCACGGAGACGGGCACGCCGAAGGGCCGCGGCGGCTGGCAGGGGATGGAGGCGTCGCGGCTGGCCTCCGCCGTGGACGCCAGCACCATGA
The DNA here is from genome assembly GCA_017639675.1 of Aplochiton taeniatus. Lineage (NCBI taxonomy): Eukaryota > Metazoa > Chordata > Actinopteri > Galaxiiformes > Galaxiidae > Aplochiton > Aplochiton taeniatus. Next base: position 2,510,522 of record CM030189.1, read on the forward strand.
GGGCGGGCGAGGCCAGCGGGTTGGGCAGGTAGGAGGAGGTCTCCATCTTGAAGGCGGCGCGGTGCAGGTCCATGGCGGGCGGCCGGCGGGGGGGAGGGGGGAGGAGGAGGAGGAGGAGGACGAGGAGGAGGAGGAGGAGGAGGAGTCGAGGCGGTGATGATGATGATGGTGGCGGGGGCTGGGTCCTCAATGGAGAGACGACATCTTCATCAGGTCACCTGGAGACCTGGAGGACACAAACAAACAAACAAACGTAAATAAATACATAACACTTAAACAATGTTACGGTCAGTATCGACTGTGCAGGCATAATTGTTACCTACATCCGGTCAAATTACGGACCAGAAATGGTTGTTATTTTAAATATATGATTTTTAACAGTTATGTGGGCTTTTCCATTCTGTAGGAGTCTTTCCGTGAGATTAGATATTAAGGAGTTGGAGTGTCTGAACGAGCACAGCAGTAATGTTGGGGGTAAGAGCACAGCAGTAATGTTGGGGGTAAGAGCACAGCAGTAATGTTAGGTGTAAGAGCACAGCAGTAATGTTGGGGGTAAGAGCACAGCAGTAATGTTGGGGGTAAGAGCACAGCAGTAATGTTGGGGGGTTCTGCAATTGATTTGTAATCTGTGACATGTAACCGGTACTGTGTAATCTGTGGGGTAGAAGTAATCCCTCTGTCTGTTACCTCCTCTGTAAATAAATCTTTAATTTATCTTTTTTCTCCTCTCTATCATCCCTCCGTCCCGCCCCTCCCCTCTTCTATCTCTCCCCTCCATCTTTCCCTCTTTTCCCTGAATCTTTCTGATCGTCCAATCCTCCTTCTCCTTCTCCTCCTCTACCTTTTCCTATCCATCTTCTCATCTCTCCATCTCTGCGATCTGTGCCTAAGCGGCTTACGCCTCCATCTCCCATGATGCCGCTGGAGCAGAACCGTCTCTGAAGAGTAAGGACCGGCGTGCTGATAAGACCATGGACCTCTGCCCCGGCCCCCCCTCCCTAGATCACTCCATCTCCTGCTCTCTCTCTCTACATCCATCTCTCCTTCCCCCTAGATCCCTCCCTCTCCTCCTCTCTCTGTTTCCATCCATCTCTCCATCTCCCTCTCCTCCTCTCTCTGTTTCCATCCATCCATCTCTCCATCTCCCTCTCCTCCTCTCTCTGTTTCCATCCATCCATCTCTCCATCTCCCTCTCCTCCTCTCTGTTTCCATCCATCCATCTCTCCATCTCCCTCTCCTCCTCGCTCTGTTTCCATCCCTCCATCTCTCCATCTCCCTCTCCTCCTCTCTCTGTTTCCATCCATCCATCTCTCCATCTTCCTCGCTCTCTCTGGTGAAACTCAGTGGGGACTTGTGATAGTGATATCCAATCAGGGGGCCATCTGCCACTCAGCATCAGCTGTTGTCGGGCAGGAAATCAGACGGAGGGAATAAATTAGGCCTACTTGACCTCCTCGACCCCTGGCAATGAGGTGACAGACTAAAACCGTCCTCAGGAGGATTAGATCGACACAGCCCATTGGTTGGGCGCGCGAGCGGCGATTAGATCGCCG
>CM030189.1:2519574-2527074 GCA_017639675.1 Aplochiton taeniatus
ATCAATACCGGGAAATGCACTGGTAATGCATTTGGGGGCGGGAAGACGTGCAAATAAACTTATTTCCAAGGCGGGGAAATTCTGAATGATATAATTGACAAAATGAGAGAAACCCGAGAGAGAGAGAGAGAAAGAGCCAAAGATCGAGAGAGAGAATACGCGAGAGAGAAAGAGCAAGAGGAAAAAGGAGAATCTATCTGATATTTGACACAACCGATCCCATTAGGCTTGTTTCGTGACTTTCTCCAGTTGCCAATATGCCTCAGTCATATTTTCAATAAAGATATCTCTTCCAAGTGTCTCGCTCGATACACTCAAAGCATTAAACACAACAAAAGCCGGTTTTCACAACGGAGTGTAAAGAAGAAACCTGGAATATTACACTGAGTAATATTTCGAACCTGATTGGACAATACTTTTTTTAAATATTATTTTCGGTAATAACACATCGTATTTTCAAAATGTAAATAAAAATATCTCTTAAATAAGTCTATTTCTTTAAAGCGCATAGCCTAGGCCTATAACTTCTCAATTGGCGAATTAAACGTAACGTAAGTATACTTTTAATTAGATCGACAGTTCGATCAGATTATATTTAGATTATATCTAGGCCTACATAATGTTTGGTTTAATACAAATTGATTGTAAGAAGTAAAATACCTAAATAAATAGGTGATCACTATGGAAAACATTAACAAGCATATTAACTAAATACAATATGCATGTTCATAAAATCATTAGTCAGTTAGTAATCATCAATTAGAAATGGCAAGTAGCAACTTGCAATTATTAAACTCTACTTTGTAAGAGCGTTAAAGGCCTATTTTTTAAAATTATTATAGCCATTAATGTTCTGAAATATCTAACGCAGTGCGGTTTAGGCCTTCTGTTTTGCAAAGTTATCTTGTCGCAACCGTTTCAACTGCAAGACGACCAGAACCTCAAATGGCAAAGGGATGTCTAATTTTATAGGAAACGATAAATACATATTTCTTAGAAGATATCAAAAGATATATGAATACAATACTTACATAGTGTTAAGTTTATTTATTGTTGTCATAAACAAGTTTCAAGAGACAGCGGAACTAACCAACGGAAGTGTGCACGCGCGTAGATCTCCCTTCACCGACTCTCGGTCCGTTGTCTTTCCAACACTTGTTATTTACCGAGAGAACACGTTTATTTCAATTACCGTGTCGCGCGCCGCCATCTGCATGGCAAATTATCTGGAGCGTCAAGTGTTTATTAGCACATCAAAATAAAAACACAACAAGTGTGGGGCGGAGGAGGAGGAACGCTGAGGGGATGCAGGCAAAGCAAATAGAACAAGAGGGAAAGAGAAAAAAGAGGGAGATTTGTAGAAGTTATTGCTTTTTAAAAAAGAATGAGGAATTAGTGCATATTGATAGATCTTAATAGACCTAGGGTCATCAAACTAACACGCTTGACTAATCCATAGTCAATTTACTGTCTCCGTACCATCAAGGTTTGACGGCGGACTTAAGGCCTGTGAACGGGACGGCAAGTTGCAGCTCATAAACAGCGCAATAAATTAATATGCACGCATCATGGCGTTTTAATATTCCCAATTAATCCATTTTGAGGAGTGTGCGAATATTCCACAGTTTGTCTCGGCATTGCCTTGCACCTCAAATCCTTGCGGAACACGGATGGAGAGGAAGAAGGGGAGAGGATGATCGCAACTAAATTGCAAACGAAGATGCCAACCAGCTTTCAGATTTATTTTTTTATTTTTTATTCGACACAGAGCTCAAATCCAGATTAAAATAACTGTGGCCTATTGATCCGGGCAGTGGAATCGACATTAATTTTAGTTCAGTTCTCAGTTTGCTACTGGATCAATGCAACGCAATAACAGCTGACATCGCTGCTGAAAGGCACAGAAAGGAAGAAATGGGGATAAAAATCGAAACTCTGACGAATAAATCATCCGGTACTTTTCCACCTGCCTCGACTTTCTTCTCGCCTGATTCTGCTCGCTGACACTCACACTAAGGGATTGCACGTCCCCAAGGGAGACAGAGTAGAAGCGAAAAAAATAAGGGGGTGGAAATTAAACTGACTCCTAACACTCAAATTATCACACACAATCACAGATAAAAATCTAACCAACAACAAATAACATACAAATAATAAAAAAGTGTGTAAGAATGTAACTTTGTTTCCGTTTTTTGAAATAGTGACAACTGCAGCGAGCCTAAAACGCTTAGTTTGAGGCACCGTGGGTATAATTCTATGCTCTTGTTTTAATCCCACGCAGAATGAATAAGAGGAGCGCGCGGGCTCCGTCGCCTTCTCCACCTGCCGCGTGCTGCTGAGTTTGACGTGATTTATGCGTTTCTAATTCCTCCGCTCAACACTCAATTCTATTCACACAAACCTAGACATTCATAAAGTAGGCTACAATTCAGCATCCTTTGTAAGCAATAAATTAAGCTGGTTTATAAGTCATAAATTAGATCTAGTTTATAATCAAATGGAATAATGAGAAATATACAACCTTCAGATGATTCAACATAAATAATGGTTTAATAATTTAGATAGGCATATATATATATATATATATATATATATATATATATATATATATATATGCATATACAATTGATTGAATACAATGCATACTTTTTTCTATATTAATTCACGTAACCAACGAGTTGAGTGTTTCAGAAAATGGTTCCTTCTATAACAAGTCGGCTTAACCTTCCAGTTATCTATTTTTTATTAAAGTGCGAGAAAGTAAAAATATCCTAAATTGATTTAAATAAATACATTTGCCCAAAAATGTGCTTGTTGAGTAGCTTACGACGTTTTCAGTCAACTGATGTTCAAAACGGAAGGAACCCCGTATAATCATGTAAGAAAATTAGGCCTAAACAATATACATGGTTTAAGTTTATTATTTAAGAAATTGAGGGATGGAGAATGAGTTAGGGACGTAGCCTATTCCTAATACAGAGGATAGAGAGCTAATTAAAATATTCTCTATTTCATCTAAAAGGTCAAAAATAAGAAAAGTATAATCTGAATTATTTAAGTACAGCATACAAGTACAAAACTAGTCTAAAGTATATGTTTTCTGATACATTATGATCAATGAGAAACAGCTAACGATCAGGAAAAAAATCGGAAGCGCTCCACCTGTCACCGATTTCCCTGCCTATGTTGCACTACATTTTGGAAAGTTAAATACTATTAATACGAGGTAGGCCTGAGATTTTAAGATAACGTGGCAGCAAGCATTCTCTAAATCAAATGTAACATCTAAATATTATAATAGTAAAATAACCAAGACAATCTATCATTAGAATTTTTCGCCGATTTCTTTATTCGAGTTCTCTGATTAGATAAGTAGGCTATCCTTTGAGAAAGTGCCGACGTGGTCAGTTCTGATTAAAACAAAAAATAGGGTGAAGGAACACATGTAGTTATAGAATTAGAAATAATGATGACGGTCTTGATCAATATCTATCTTGATATATTCATCACTCAATTGTCTGCGCTGCGGTCAACTCTGGTATCCCGTGCAAAGCTCACTAAAAGCGGATACCGCTCCAACACGGAGCCGCTAGTTATTGCCAGAATGCTAATTGTATCAGGCTTCATTGTTAACAGGTGTTTCCTTAGCCCCGTGTCACTCACACACGGGCATTCCAGCATAATATATACACACAAACAAACTTAAACGCAAACACCACTGACGTTTTTTTTTCCTTGTTCATTTTTGTTTTAAAGTTCTGTGTTGTTTGGTACATCTAAAATGGGTAGCTGCGGCACACGACCAAACACACATTCGGAAATGTTTTAATGTAATTTAATAAAAAGAAGTCTGTCTGCAGAATACGTTGGATTAGACTGACGCAACGTTTTGATGGTACCCGTCTTGTAATTACAGGCGATTATAACCTATTTTTTCAATTACATTTTTAGAGGTCAGACCATTATATTGGGAAAGTACAAGCAACGCAACGCATATGCCTATAATACAAAAACAAGTTAATATAAAAAAGGACTACTAGTTTCACAAAACGGTGTTGAAAAAGGTGTTACTCCCTCCCTGTGTCCTTTTAAGTGACATGTGTCAGTACCCCATTGAAGGGTATTGAGCTATAAATGACTAAAACGATGACTATTCTGGCACTCCGACGCGTAGGCCAAATACCCCCTTACTGCACTTCAGTAAAAGGCTTCTACCCGCATACTTGTGCAATAATAACCAAACAATTTAAACATCCTCAGATAGGCTACATTATCTTCTTTTCTTCCTGTTTTGGTTTCTGTTATTCATGGGAGAATTTAATACTAGTGGCTACGTGGTCTACATTACTGGCTAAAAAGATAAGTAAAATGTCCAACCATGGTCCAATAAAGTTGTTGTAACTTCTGAACGCGGCAGAAAAAAAATGGAGGAAAAAAGACGAAAAGAGGGCAACTAAGTATTTTATCTCAAAAACGTCAAATGCTATAATGTTTATATGCTACAATGTTTATATGCGATAATGTTGGCGATAGTTTTTTTTAGGAATCACTGCGCTAAGTAGGCGTAGGCTAATGTAAGCGCCAGTGACTATAACGTAAACATATTTAGATTAAATTAAAAACAACTACTACAACTATTGGCGTAACGGTCGCATCAATCGGTACAAAGTTCAGAATTTCAAGGGGCAAGCGTGTTTGGTAAATCACACAGACACACACACAACCACACAGACACATACACACACACACACACACACACACACGAACAATCACACGTCAATTGAGAATGTGACACGAGTTCACGCTTAGAAATGTCGGATAGCCCACGGCCAAAATCAGGGGAGTGTGTGTGCGTTAAAGTTGAGACGACAACAATTACGAAAGTACATTGAAAGGAGCCGAGGAAAGCCATTGCCCAAAACAGAAGCTGGGTGTAAACATCGGTTTTACTCACGTTGTTATAAAGAATCCCCTTGAAGGTGTCCTGATTCCCTTTATCCTCACGAGCGAAACTTTTCAGCAGCGGGGCTACAGTAGCAGGCGCGAGCACCACCGGAGATAACGGAGGCGCATGGAAAGCAAAGTTAACACCTCGCTGTTATGTTACCGAACGGGGAAGCTGAGAAACACACACACACTCACACACACACTCTCTCTCGCACACACACACGCGCGCACACCACACTAAAAGAGAGAGAGAGGGGGAGAGTATGTCCCGTCTTCGTGTTCTGGAGAGGGTTTGAAAAAGGCAAGGCAGTATCAGTAGCGAGTGACCACAACGCAGTCTACGCCGATGTGAACAACGAGCATGGGATCCTAAGGTGGATCAGTCGTGTTGGCTAACAGGCTACCGTTGGCGAAGCAGGCATGGGGAGGTGCGGTGCTGCTGCGCAGCGCTTGGGTCGCTCAATGACTGACATTCTCTCCCTTTCCACTTCCCCCCCTTCCCTTCCCCTCCTCAGTCAGGCAGTCCCCGCGACCCCCCTCTCTCCGTGCCTCGCCGTCCCCAGGGTGATTTTCAGTGCGCTTTGTGAACAGTGAATGAATTATCCCTCTCGCCTCGCCGTTGGAGAGGGTCGAAACAGCGGAATGAAGTCCACTTCTAAACAAAAGGTAGAGCGATCTCTAAAAGTCTCATCGCACTAGAAGTGCTCATCAAAAGGGCGAGTAAGGACTGTCTTTTTCTCGACCCCGCTGCGTAACAAGGCTGGGACAGAAGTGACAGCTCCTCAACGACCATGTTGTCGTGCAAAGTAATTTAAACGGGTTCAACAGGGGGCTGGATGTAGGGTCGACAGTTTTAAAGTAAAAAAAAAAAAAAAATGTATTTCGTGAAAAGCAATAGTTGTCCTACGGACTCCAAATGGAAATCGGTAATGTGAAACAAATTTTGTTGTGAAGAGACAAGAGTAAGAGAGGAGATAGACAAAGAAAAACAGACAGAGAGAGAGAGAGAGAGAGAGAATTTAGAGCATGCACGAAGAAAGAGAGGGAGAATGAGAGAAATAAAGGGAGAGAGAACCAAAGCGAGGAGAGAAAACACTTGCCTGCCTCCAAAGCCTCTGTGTGACACCCCCCTGGTGGCGACATTCAGAACTGCCCCCCACCCCCACCTCCTCAAAAAGCTAAATTTGTATCAAAATTGAAGCACAAAAAATCGGAACGAAATTGAAAGCCAAAACAAAATCAAAACGTGCACGTTTAAAGACTGAAATTCAACGTTTATGAGATACACTGCCCTGGGAAAGTGGACAACATCATCAAGTGTTTGTGTGACCATGCGCGTGTGTGCATGCGTGTGTTTGTGTGTGTGTGTGTGTGTGTGTGTGTGTGTGTGTGTGTGTGTCTGTCCGTCCGTCCTCCTATCCTGGGTGGTCTTCCCGGTCGCTAACCCCTGCATACCATGCATATAAGCAGCAGTGGCCTTGCCATTAGCAGCCTGTTGTCTTGCTAATAGGCTGGGCCAAGGGGAAGTCAATGGGCCCGCTATGGAGAAGATCCCTCCATGTCTTATGGCCCCGTCCATTCACAGGCTAATGTCACCAGCCCTCCACTCCTGATGTTTCTAAATGGACTGCTGTGTATTCACCCACAGCTACTTTGATAGCACCCTCCTTTCACCCCTTTTTAGTGCTTTAGCTCTTTTACTCCTCTGTGTGTGTGTGTGTGTGTGTGTGTGTGTGTGTGTGTGTGAGGACAAAACACTGTCCCGTAGCTCCTCACCTGTTTCACCTGAAAGGGGGTGAAGAGGGTCCTTTATCATTTTTATTTTTTGAAGGGACCCTTTGGAATAAACAAATGCAGAACACCATATAGGGACATCTAGGTTAATCTGTCGGTGACTCTCTGAATCACCTTTGGTCACCCACGGTTACACAACGTCACGTAAAATGACTTTTGCCATGGTGCTCTTTGTGCACACAGACACACACACACACACACACACACACACACACACACACACACACACACGCACACACACACACGAGATTATGACAATCGTGCATGCAGAGAAAATATGCCACCTTTCAAGACTCCCTTATGCATGTAAAAACATTTCCAAAGATCCTTTTATTTGCAAGTGTCTATGTTACATTCTGCCACACACGTGTAAATAAACATGTTTACTTGCTACATGTCGTGTTGTTCCCACATCGGTCCGTTAAACACGGCATGAACTCCCGAGGGCGTTGCCAGGGACCCACCGCCTCGTTGCCGGGGACCCATCGCCTGGTTGCCGAGTCTAATTCTGTTTTTCTTTTTGTTACTTCGCTGTGCCGTGGCTTCACCGCTCGAAAGGGAGTTCATCGATGACAGACGTGCACACACACAAAAGACACCCTTTTCCCACCAGAGGCAGTCATCAGACAGTGCATCGATATCACACACACACACACACATACACCCGCTCACACACCCACACACACACAGACACACCCGCTCACACACACACAAACACACACTTTTTTCCCTTTCTCTCGCAGATCTTATAATGACTGC
>CM030189.1:2534574-2537074 GCA_017639675.1 Aplochiton taeniatus
TCTTATTACGATCAGCTCAGTCTCCCTGTGATCCAGTCCTGTTCTTAATACTATCAGCTCCACTCCATCCCTGTGATCCAGTCCTGTTCTTAATACTATCAGCTCCACCTCTCTGAATCTACCTGGAGGGAGTAATGTACATTGCTCTGTGATGAATAGGCATGCAGACCCTGTGTATTTGTGTGTATATGTTTGTGTATCAGCTCCGTGTGTGTGTGTGTGTGTGTGTGTGTGTGTTGAGCAGTGAGGCAGCAGTCCCAGTTTGTTTATGGTAAACTCCACTTGTCTCTCCACTGATCCTGAGCAGCTGTGAAATTGACATTCTCCACGCCCAGGAAACATTGTGTTCTGCTGTGTGTGTGTGTGTGTGTGTGTGTGTGAGAACGTGTGTGTGTGTGTGTGTGTGTGTGTGTGTGTGTGTGCTTGCTTACCTTTCATAGTTTAAAGAGTAGGATATTGTTACTTTTTTCAAAAACACACCACGGTGTATTACTAAACAACAAAGCAGTAAAAGACACACACACACACACACACACACACACACCCACACACACACACTGTGTCGGCCATTATAAACAGACACACTGTCACGTTGTTCCTGATGTGGTCTTCCTTCTGAAACATTAGGGATCATATCGGTGAACAGTCACACACTGGTTATTGATACCCGATCAATGTTATCTTATAGACAAATTATATTATATGGGACGTGCTACCAGGTTGATGGATCAGTGCTATCTCGAAGCAGACTGTAATAAATGATCCATTGCATTTAGATATTTCAATGGTAAGGCGGGCTGCTAATAATGTATGATAATGTTTATAGATATTGGATCGATATAATGGCATTGGTCGATTTTAATACATTCATGATGTTTGTGGTAATGGCATATTGTAATGGAGATGGGATGATGGTAATGTTTTTGATGTTTATAGTAATTGGAATACCAAAGTAATGATTGTATGTTTAAACACACGTAGCCAATGGATAGAGGGTTATGTATAGCTATGGGATGATTGGAAAATATGTTTATGGAGTAGTGGTAATGTTTATGATTGAATCAATATGATAATTTGCTCTGGGTTTTTACAGCGACTGATTACGATGTAGGTCGAAATGGAATGATTGTTGGAGGGAAATATTATGACCGTCTGTGATGAAGAAAAAAGAATGGGGAGGAAGAGGAGGAGGAGGAAGATGAGGAAGAGGAGGAGGAGGAGGAGGAGGAGGAGGGGGAGGAAGAGGAGGAGGAGGAGGAGGAGGAAGAGGAGGAGGGGGAGGAGGAGGAGGAGCAGGGGGAGGAGGAAGAGGAAGAGGAGGAGGAGGAGGAGGAGGAGGGGGAGGAAGAGGAGGAGGAGGAGGAGGAGGAGGAGGAGGAGGAGGAGGAGGAGGAAGAGGAAGAGGAGGTTGAATAACATTTTGAAGGTGATCAGCAGACATTTTCACGACTTCCTTTTCTTCGAAAAAAATTAAAAATGTAAAAAGGAGACGTGTGTATTTTGAAGAGTGCAGACATGTCCTTGTGAAGTGATCTCAAGCATGCCGTTAATAACAATAATTATCTCCTGAGTGTGGGGGAGTTGAGGACGTGAATATTTCTCAACATTGTGTGTGGCCCAACATTCAGACAGACGACGGCTTCCTTCTGAAAAGGACCAATTAACCATGATTGCTTGATAGAAGCAGCCTGTAAAATGTGTGTGTGTGTGTGTGTGTGTGTGTGAAGATTTGACTGGTGCGCGACAATGTCTTTCTTAAACAAGACTATTAGACTCATTAACATACTAACATTTCAACTTTCTACAAGAAAGAGATATAAATAAATACATATATGAATCCATACAATATATATATATTAAGGGAAATGAAAACGGTTTTGTTTCATTACATGGTAGGAACAAAGGATAGAGTCATTATGAATGGGCCGAATACAAAGGACCGTTTAAGGACAAAGTCCCCTGCGATCCTGAGTCTATTTTCATTAATGAAACACTTCCTCTTCCTCGGAGCGGAGGAACAGGAGAAATTATTATTAATAACAATGTAATTTCCAGAGATTAACCCCACTTTAACAGTATTCCTGATCTCCTGGCCTTTGGTGAAATCGATCTCACAAGATGGATGGCTGTCCTGTAATCGCAGGCGTTTGTCCTTGCACTAGTTTTTTTTCATTCCTTTTTTTTGGGGGGGGGGGGGGGGATATTCATTCGTGTAATTTGTTTAATGACGCAGGTGTGCTGTCTGCCACTCAGGCATGATGTGACATTGAGGGAAACGTATGAGTAGCACACGTATGAACGGGAAATTCTACCGTTTCTAATCCAACTTGGGTCGAGGGCCTCGCTTCGGTGGAAGTGATTATTTTTTTTTTTGACAAAAAGGACCCAAGGGAAGTTATGGAAAAGCTTTTTTTTTTCTTAAAGGCATAAAGTATGACTCACTTTAAGCTCATGATAAAGTTCTCTCTTCATCCTCAAACGCCTTGGTGGTTCCAAACAA
>CM030189.1:2591088-2621088 GCA_017639675.1 Aplochiton taeniatus
CATCAAGGAGAATGGAGAGGAGAAAGGGAGGAAGGAGGGGAGAGGGAGTTGAGAGGAGAGAGGGAGGAAGGAGTAATCCAGGAGTGAGGAGAGAGAGAGAGAGAGGAGGCCTAGGAGGAGAAGAAGAATGGCCCTGTGTTCCATCAAGGGAGAAATTATCCATTTAGCGAGGTTTCTCCTCAGCACCACGACCCTCATAGATCAAAACCCCCGGCAATCTACAACGTGAAATACAGACACCGGGAATCCATTTCACCTGTGTTCTACCACGCGTACCATGCGTACCCCCCCCCCCCCCCCCCCACCACCCCCCACCACCACACCTCTCCCCACACCACCCCTCCCCAGCTACATCCCTCCTACCCCTTTGCGGCCGTGCGGTAACAGCTGGCGGCCATCGCTGGCCGGGCGGTTGGGGGGGGGTGAAGGGGGGGCGATGGATCTACCCACGTCTTCCCCGTGACAGTTACATTAGGTTATCTACAGATGTAGCCACTTGACAAATGGGCCGGTCGATGGTGGTCGAAGATCATCTGGCCGTTCAGATCTTTTTGACGCTGCTGTTGGCGTTGTCCTTAAAACAGTGGGGATTAAAAAGACGTCTGGTGGGGTGAGGGGGTGGGGTGGGGTGGGGTGGGGGGCAGCTTGTTGGAAGAGCACAGATCTACACCCCCCCTCCATCCGGTGGTTAGTGTTTGCGGAAGTTCTAGAACAGCCTACGACAATTTCAATAATTTGCAATACTTGAATTTTATTTATCAACTTGAATTTAATCAACTTTACACTTTTTAATAAAATGTCTTAAACACCGACATTTATTTATAGTAAGATCTGCATGGGAATCATGAAAACAATAAGATTGACTCAGATGGCTAATTGTGATAAGCCTCTTGACCAATAAAGTGTAAAAAATCTGTGCCCCCCCCCCCACCAGACCAAACGTATGTCCCTCTCAGGGTGAACCCAACTCTGTCTCCGTGACGACCAGCACCTTACTTTGGCCCGACGCTCCCCATCTTCATCAGCTCATAGCCCCCCTGTTTAGATTAAACACAGTGCCTTCACACACACACACACACACACACACACACACACACACACGCACATCGACACACACACACACACACACGCACACATCCACACACTCACATCCACACACACACACACACACACACATCCACACACTCGCATACACACACACACACACACACACACACACACACACACACACACATCCACACACTCATACACACACACACATCCACACACACACACACACGCATCCACACACTCACATACACACACACACACCCACACACTTACACACACACACACACACACACACACACACATCCACACACTCACATCCACACACACACATCCACACACTCACACACACACACACACACACACACACACACACATCCACACACTCACACACACACACACACACACACACACACACACATCCACACACTCACATACACACACACACACACACACACCAAGGCGTTCCCCTCCACCAAGGCCCAAGCCTCCTAAGTCATGCTCTGTGTCAGCCCCACCAGAGAGACTGAGAGAGAGAGAGAGAGAGAGAGAGAGAGAGAAAAAAGAGACAGAGAGAGGTGGGCTGAGATAAGTAGTGGGAGGATCTTCATGTAAAATTCACTTAACTGCCATATTTTTCCTCCCGGTAAAGATTAATTTTCTTCTAACCGCTCTGGAGGGGGAAGAATAATGGCCGCCTGGCCTGCCAGCCGGCCCGCACACACAGACGCTCCCCGCATGTCCCCTAATATATCCTGCCAAATTGAGGTTAAGAGGGGGGATATCCTGGTGGTTATCTGGCAACGCGGCGCGAGGCCGAGGAGATTGATGCCGGTCATATTCATATTCATATGATAATTCCCCATTGTCACAAGGACCATCTCTTAATCCGGGCTCGCCGAGTGCTGTCATGGAGACTCCAATCACTGCATCTTCACTATCGCCCCGACAACGGCGATGGCAATGGGCACGGCGGACGGCGAACAAAACATCATTTTTTGTTGTTGTTGGATGGCTAAATTAAAGGTAGTTGTGCACAATAATAAAATCGTTTTCTGAGGGTTTTTTTGGGGGGTGGGGGTGGGAGGGTGGGGGTGGGGGGAGGTATAAATAGAATGATCACCCCATTTGTGATAACGTCAATCCGTTTGGGAAGGGGGCTCTTGGATTCAGACGGTTTACTCAAAAGGGAATAATATACGTTCGGCCTTCATGAATGGCGTCTTTGACTTCATGTAGATTATAGATAAGCATCTTTTATCTCAAACCAAAATAAAACGAAAAAACCCCTCATACAAAAAGAAAACATTACCAGGTTTATCAACCTTCAACCGTAATAATATTCATTGAAATTGAAAGTAAATCTTCCCCAAATCTTTTATAAGACTACATTCAAATGCTGTCCTTAATAGTATAAAAAGATTGTAAGATATATGTACATAAAGTTAAGACGGGTATTAACAAATAATAATAAATAGGATGATAGACGTGTGTGTGTGTGTGTGTGTGTGTGTGTGTGTTCCTCTTTTTAGGCATGCATGTCTTGGTGTTTGTGTGTGTGCATTCTTTGACTGTAGGGATGTATCTTAGTGTGTGAGTGTGTGTTGGTGTCTGTTGTGTGTGTGTGTGTGTGTGTGTGTGAGAGAGAGAGACTTTGTTCCACAGAGCAGAATCATGTGTTATATACACTCTTACCTCACCTTCTTTGGGCCCTCTCCTGCTCTACTTCACACACATGGCACTGTCCGTAGCCAGTTGGTACATTGAGAGGGCAACACCTGGACCCAAAACTGGATTGAACTGGACTAAACTGGACTGGACTGGACTAGATCCAAAACTAAACTGGTCTGGACTGGACTGGACTGGACTCAACTAAACTGGACTGGACTAAACTAAACTAAACTGGACTGGACTGGACTGGACTCAACTAAACTGGACTGGACTGGACTAAACTAAACTGGCCTGGACTGAACTCTTAGCCAAGATATTCCTAGTGCTCAGTGTCATCAGCATGATGGGCCTTGAGCTGAACAATGATGTTGTAACCCCTGAGGGTGTGTGTGTGTGTGTGTGTGTGTGTGTGTGTGTGTGTGTGTGTGTGTGTGTGTGTGTGTGTGTGTGTGTGTGTGTGTGTGTGTGTGTGTGTGTCTGTGCCGCGTCAACGCCGTCCATCACACGCTACCATATATGGACATCCCCTTCACTTTGACTGATGGCCGTCGGGCCTCTGAGGATCACAGATCTCTAAACCATGGACCATCTATGGACATGGCAAATCCATATTCAGGGTCAATCCATATACATGGCAAATCTATATACATGGCTAATCTATACTGATGAAGCATAGCCCGCAGACAGAGATGTCTCCTCTGAGAGTTAGCTATGGGCTGGGAACACACACACACACACACACACACACACACATATGAAGAAACACCAACACACTAAGACAGATCTCTAAAGTCAAAGAATGCACACACATACCTGCCTAAAAAGAGGAACACACACACACACACACACACACACACACACACACACACACACACACCAAGACCTACATCTCTACACTCAAAGAATGCATACACACATAACACCAGCATGCCTCAACAGAGGAACACACACACACACACACACACATAAAGAACACACACACATGAACACACACACACAAAACCGCAAGTTTGATTAAGTTGGCCCGCAGTGTTTTTAACTGCTGGACTTCACACCCTCTTTCCACAGGAATCCATATTGGCTGCTTGCACGTCCATTTCTCTCCATATCAGCGTCTTCCTCCTGCCTCCCATCTCGCTAATCAATGAGCATTCATCAGTCTGCCTAGGACATACCCCCCCCCCACCCCCACCCATTAAAAAAACACACCCGTGTGACAAACTAGTTATTAATCTTGGCCCATCAGCTGTAATACAGTAATGAATGGAGTCCAAATGGGCTGCAGTCCATTCCTTTATGAACTGAGTAGTGGGTGATGGAGACTGGACAGGGTCAGAGGGATGTTTGAGGGGGAGGGTGGCCCACCGTTCAGACCTGTTCACCGGTCAGACCCGAGCTCTTCTCTTGTTGCCCGGACTGGAAAAATGTTTGCTGTTCCTGATCAAACGTTACCCTTGACAAAGATGAACAGTTTGTCCTGCTCATCCTGGATGATCCTTATCGCAGACGACATCTCGCCTCCGGGATGTGTGTGTGTGTGTGTGTGTGAGTGTGTGTGTGTGTGGATGTGTGTGTGTGTGTATGTGTGTGTGTGTGTGTGTGTGTGGGTGTGTGTTTGTGTTTGTGCGTTGTATGTGTGTATGTTGTCCTGAATGATCCTAATGGCACACCTTTACTTTCTTCTGGGAAGTGTGTGTGACGTTTTTGAACACACAGAGGAGACGTAATACACACATCACACACATCATAACACTAAGGGTGTTTTCCAGTTGTGCACAGTGTACAGTTTGTATCCGTACAGAGTGAGGGGTCACATTCAATATACATCCCCTACTTCCTCAAGATGGTGGTCCCCCCCAAGTGGAGCAGTCCAGATCACTTTATATCTTTACACTGCATGATGCGGAGCGGCCAACAAACCCCCTTTGCCACCCTAACCCCCCCCCCCCACACACACACACACACACATACGGCAACCCCCCCACCCCCCCCTGCCCTGCCAACACCCCCACCCCCATTTGCATACAAATGAAGTTGTAAATGGGCTCAATGACATAATTGACTTGCAATTAGAAACATTCTCGAGCCGGTCACTTCTTTTTGGGGCGGGCTGTAGGATGGAGTGAGTGCCAAACGGAGGGAGGGAGGGGGGAGGGGGGGCCGGGGGTCTGTTTTGCATATTAATGAGTGTCATTAGCTGTCAGCAGGCTGGCCAGGGCTGACAGGAGGCCACGCTCTCACATGGCGGACCTCAACACACACAGGCCACTTCCTCTTTGACGGTGATTGTTCTGGAGTGTGTGTGTGTGTGTGTGTGTGTGTGTGTGTGTGTTTGCCGCCCCGGCCGTCGTGAAATTAGACCCCGTTATACGGCCCCAGACTACTCCGGCTGGCTAAGTCTGAAGTGGTGTTATTGTATTTTGATTTGGTCTTTTCCACCCAAGGCTTGTGTACGGTTCCAACGGTCCAACAAAATGTGTTCCAGACACCACCCTCTCCTCCCAGTGGGGGGGGGATGTGTTCCAGACACCACCCTCTCCTCCCAGTGGGGGGGGGATGTGTTCCAGACACCACCCTCTCCTCCCAGTGGGGGGGGATGTGTTCCAGACACCACCCTCTCCTCCCAGTGGGGGGGATGTGTTCCAGACACCACCCTCTCCTCCCAGTGGGGGGGGATGTGTTCCAGACACCACCCTCTCCTCCCAGTGGGGGGGGATGTGTTCCAGACACCACCCTCTCCTCCCAGTGGGGGGGCTCCTCGTTAGAGGTCTCTCTACCTGGACGAGCCGGTCTCTCCCCCCTCAACGCCGGTCTCTCCCCCCTCACCACGGGTATCTCCCCCTCACTGCCAGTCTCTCTCCCCTCACTGCCAGTTTCTCTCCCCTCACTGCCAGTCTCTCTCCCCTCACTGCTGGTCTCTCTCTCTCTACGCATGTTGTTACCTAGATCTGATCTGGAGCAGTGTGGTCTTTTTCTCTACCGACGACCTCTTTGTGTGTGTGTCTCTCTCTCTCTCTACCTCTTTCTCCATCTCTTCCACCCTCTCTTTCTCCCTCTATCTTTCTCTCTTCTATCACCGTCTTGCTCTCTGTCAATCTCTCTTTGTCTCTCTTTCTCTCTTTTTCTACCTCTTCCATCATCTCTCTCTTTCTCTCAACCTCTTTCTCTCTCTTCCACCCTCTCTCTTTGTCTCTCTCTTTCCCTCTACCTCTTTATCTCTCTCTTCCACTCTCTCTCTCTCTTTGTCTCTGGTGTCATGAGCAGTTGGCAGCACACACACACTGAGTTGGAGAGATGATGATGAGGAGGAGAGGAGGGAGAAGGAGGAGGTGGGAGGGGGGTTGAGGTGTTTGTTAGTAATTGTGGCGGTGTGTTGGACAGGTTGTAAACACCAGGGCCCCCCACCTCCTCCTGCTCCTCCTGCTCCTCCTAGTTACCATCCCTCTGAAACACGGCACCCGTGCTCCTGTCAGCCCCCCTCGCAGAGCCTAGGCACAATCAAGCATTATCCATGTCACACACACACACACACACACACACACACATACACAAATAGGGCTCACATGGCTTACACACACACACACACGCACACACACAGACACACACAGACACACACAGTACTGATACTGTAGCAAACACACACGCACCCCTGAATGTAGCCTACATAAACACACACATTTATACAAATAAGGATACTGTAGTGTACGCAAACACACACACATTCTAAGCGCACGCATATAATAATACATATTGTTCCTTTTACTGCGCAGAACACACACACACACACACACACGCACACACACAGGTGCACCACATAGAAGATGAACAGAGCCCACTCTTTCCCCAGTCTTACCATGAAAGGACACTCGTGTAGGAGATCAGGTTTGTAGATCGGCCAACCGCCATCTAAAGCTTGTCGATACAATGACCCAGAACTCAATCAAGGGCCTGTTCAAAGCAAGCCGACAGACGGAAATGTTAGATGTGGTGTGACATTCAACATGCTCTCTATATCCAGCCATCACAGACATCCACACTGAAGTGTGAAGTGTGGGTGTGTGTGTGTGTGTGTGTGTGTGTGTGTGGTGTGTGTGTGGTGTGTGTGTGTGTGTGTTGTGCGTATGGTATGTCTGCGCGCACGCGCGGGTGACGCTCAGATTGAGCCGGGAAAAATGTTACGTCCGAGCTTGGCTTTGGGTTCACAATGGATAGCGTACACCCCCCGGCAGAGACTCACTCAGAAATAAAACGAGAGCACGCCACAGAGTCTGATTGCTGCCTTTACCCAAACGGCTCGGAAGGTTACGGGGGCTAAAACAGCGGGCCTGACCCGCGCCCGCTCGTTCCCTCGCCGTAGGGCCGGGGTTTCATAAGCTAGCGATGATCACTGGCCAGGTAGCGTCAGAACGAGAAGCCCGAATGGCTACAACAACTGCCAATTGGTTTGACCTTTTCTCTGCCGAACCCTAATCGGATTGCGCCCTCCTTTACGGCAGCAGACGGTAAAGGTCAGTAGGCTGTTTAACATGGCGAGCAGCCTACAGCGCTGGAATGTGCCGGGTAGTAAATTACCTTTATTGTGTTTCCGTTCTGGACGCGTCTCCTCCTCCCGGGCCGTTGCGGCGAGCGTCGCAGTTTGTCAACGAGACGGCGAGCCTCGACTGTTAATGTCCGAGGAGACGCGTCTGGCTCCCGGCGGAGGTGCGGAGGGATTGTTGAAATCTCCGGTTTCTTCTCTGGTAAACGGAGTCAATGAGTGATCCAAGGGAATGAAAGGTTTTGGTTCGTGTGCTAGGAAGTGATGACGTTTGTGGCCTACACTTTGTGCCTCTCATTTAAATACTTGCTGATTTACTCTGCCTCCAAGGTTTGCTGTTTGTGTGCTGGGATTGTTGGAAAGGTTAAAGGGTGTAAGGTTAATTAAGGGATTGCCTAATTTCCCTGCAGTGAAAAGAAACGGAAGTTCACCTTCAAAGAAGAACATTTAACGTAACAACAATTTCGTAATATTGCAAACTATAAGCTAATTGTTCGAAAGGAAATCCTTCAAGTTATCATATGAAGGTATTATTTCAAAGGTATTCAGATCTTCTTCTTTTTTTGCAATGGATTGCAGATCCAGTTTATTGTTTTTTATTTTATTTTATTTTAAATATTGTTTAATGTATGCAGTAAACTCCATTTATGGATATAACTTCCTGAATGACTGCCCACGACCTAGCGATCTGAATAAAAAACACGGTAGTCTTTGTGACAATGTCCAGACCGTCGCCAAGGGGCTTACGAGAGAGAACACGAAGGCAAGGGCCTTCAACCGATATCAGATCCACAGAGGACCGACCTGTCGGAGAAACCACGGCAACAGAAGAATGTCAAGCCCGATTCGCAGCGTCCATTTTTTGGTGTGTGTGTGTGTGGGGGGGGGGGGGGGTGTCTGTCAACCAGGATGTCGTGATTCCGGTTGTCGTGTGGACGGTTGAGCCGTCACTCAACCCGGCTTATGACCCCTAAGCTTTTCATAGATACTGATCATCACTCACCTGTCCCCCTGAGATTGTGTGTGTGTGGACGCACAAGTGCTTCTGTGCAAACGTTGTAGGTCTATGTCTACATCTTTGTGTGTGTGGTGTGTGTGAGTGTGTGTGTGTGTGTGTGTGTGTGTGTGTGTGTTGTGTGTGTGTGTGTGAGTGTGTGTGTGTTGTGTGAGAGAGAGAGAGAGATGAGAGAGAGAGAGATAGAGAGAGATAGAGACGAGAGAGAGAGAGAGAGGAGAGGATGAGAGAGAGAGAGAAGCAGCCAAGTGGATTACTGTTCTCCCGTTGACATCTGTTTGGGTCCCGTCTAGGAGGAGGAAAGCGGTCCGACAGCGATACGCAACCGAAATAGATCTTGGTCTATCTCCCAGCGACGGTTTAAATAAGCTAAGATATGGACGCAGTCACAGTCAAATAAAATATGTATATATTTTTTCTTTATTTGGTTATTCGTTTGGAATTGGTTTATTCATATGGAGCACTGACAGACAAACTGGAAACCTGAAAAGTAAGGACATTGGAGACCTGGTTACCGTGACAACCGGGCCGGGACACTTAAAATGGCCCGACTTGCTACCAACTGAGCTTTCTGAACTTGGTATCGCATGCATTAACATTAATTACAAAGGTTATACATTTTTAATGTAGCTTGTATGTTCGTTTATTTCAAGTTGTCTGTAAATCAGATCATTTAAGATAATATATAGGTGTTTCTGTTTATTTAACAGTTATCATTTCAAGCAACCTGCTCTTTACCATATAACGCCATCACGAGAACAAAAAGGAAATATCTATTCCCCTCTCTTTCTCTCTCTCCCTCTCTTTCTCTCTATCTCTCTCTCCCACTCTCATTCTGACTCTCTCTTCCCCTCTCTTTCTTTATCTCTCTTTCCCGCTCAGCACATTTCTGCAAACAGTCCAGCTGACATCAGTCCGGCCTGCCTGCTTTAAATGATCGAGGGAGAAGAAGAGTTTTTCTAATAGATTCATAACTAATTTCCCACTAAAAGCCTTCTGCCGAGAGAAAAAAACTGCGATAACTAATGAATATTACCTGTTTCCAACACCACCCACGGGCATTTATAATCCTAAAACTAATTGTCAGAATGGCTTCTTACCCCCGCAAATGCTCTCCAAATGGAATGTTTCGTACTAAAATACATTCTCTCATCAATCGCTCGCTTATGCTGTTACGGCGTTAGAGTGAGAATTGAGAGAAAAGGGTCGTCTTGAAACGTTTCACTGTGAAGCTTAAAGATCGATTTTCATTGGTACATGTTTTCAGGATATATACTCTGTATGTGCAGCAAACTTTTACAATTGCACACACATACACACACACACACACAGTTGCTTAAATGAAAAGTCAGTATCGTTAGTTTTGGTCGTTTCCCTCACGTTATGCGCTTTCACAAATGAGCATGCTACTAAGCGGGAAAGTTGAAAAAGACCATCAAATCCTATTAACAGTTGCACTGAGGGGTTCGTAGCATTCAAACATGAGCAGCCGCTCAACACTTGTTAAGTATGGACTCAATTACTGTTAGCAAGCAAGCCACTTAAGCAAACACCATAAATAAAACACTGTCTTCTAGCAGGTTAAGTGCTGGCGCAATGTTAGAGAAATTAACTTGGGTAATTATAGAACGACTTAGTCTGCACCGATTTCCCTTTTACTAAAAGATTCCTGTCAAGTAAAATAAAATTGATTTTTGTCATAGGTATCTACTATAAGCACCTTTACTGATTCGAAATATACCAGCTATTTCAATTTAGAAACAATTGTGCATTGCTGTTTTTATTTGAGGTGGGGTGGGGTGGGTGGGGTTGGGGGGTGGGGGGGGGGTTGTTGTCATGGTGAGTCGATGACAAACCCACTGCCTTGCTCAAAGGCACAGCAACAATCGCCTTGATGACTGACCGTGTGTGTCAGTTTTCTCAGTTGTCTGTAGATTGTAACCCTGCACATCAGCACTCTCTCTCCTCTCTTTCTCGCTATCTCTCTCCTCTGCTTCTCTCTCTCTCTCTCTGAGCGTTGTTCCTTTCTTTCTCTATCTCTTTCTCTATCCCTTTCTCTCTCTCTGTATCTCTTTCTCTATCTCTTTCTTCCTCTCCCCCCTCTCTTCCTCTCTCTGCAGTGTACGGGAGGGAGCAATGGCCGTGATTTAATGTAATGACAGAAATAAAGCATCATTAGTGCAAATTAACTTTTGTCAGCGGAGGTGATCTTGCAGGGGGTGCTTCTGGCAACGGCAGGACTCTGAGGAGGCCAAATTAATGTGCCTGGTGTGGTGTGTGTGTGTGTGTGTGTGTGTGTGTGTGTGTGTGTGTGTGTGCGTGCCTGTATGTGTGCGTGTGTGTGTTGGTGGGGTGACGAGAGGGGGATGGAGTCTAAGAGGGTGAAGAGAAGTGCACTCTGAGATGCATTTAGCTTCACGGTCATCAGGGTCTCTCTCTCTCTATCTCTCTCTCCTCTCTCTCTTCTCTCTCTCTCTCCTCTCCTCTCTCTCTCTCTCTGTGTTTCTCTTTTTAAATGTCTCATTCTGTCTCCATACACGCCCCCCCCCCCCCCCCCCCCCCCCCCTCTCCATGCTGTATCTTTGCCCCCCCCCCTGCTCTCCATGATGTATCTGTGTGTGTCCCCCCTCCATCCCTCTGTCCGTCCCGGGTGGTGGTTCGCTGGGGGTGGGGGTGTCTGTGTTTAATGCATGCAGTCCATGTTCCTCCAGACCCAGGGACTGGGCCTCCTCAGTCCCATTACTTGGCACCAAACCAAGACGGCCCCATGTTCAGGTCGACCGTGTCACAGGACAAGAGGACGCTGCCTTGTCCCGGGCTGGGCCGGGCCGGGCCAGGCTGGGCCGGGGCTGAGCTGAGATGGGATGGGTTGGACTGGTTTGGCTGAGCCAGGAACATACTGTGGGTATACTGGAATGAAGGAATGTGTTGGACCCATGGAACCACTGGTAAGTAACTATGTGTAAAGACAGGACCAGAGAGTGAACAATGAGAGGAAAAAGAGAGAGAGAGACTGAAACAGGAAGGAAAAAGAGAGAAAGAGAGACTGAAAGAGGGAGGGGAGAGTGAGAGACTGAAACAGGAAGGAAAAAGAGAGAGTACCTTGTATGTTAATTAAGACATGATAAATCACCATCTTCCCACAAACACCAGGCTTCCTCACGAGTCCCTGTGCCTTCCACACACACACCACACACACACACACACACACAGACACACAGAAACACAGACAGGCATACACACACACACACACACACACACACAAACAGACAGACACACAAACAGACACACACACACACACACAGACACGAGAGAAGCAGATAATTAATTCTGTGAAGGAAGGTGGTAAGGGTGTATTTTCTATAGATAAGTGGTTTGTGTGTAGGCTGGGCAACCGCGTGGTCTCTGAAGCATGTTTGTGTGTGTCTGTGTGTGTGTTTGTGTGTGTGTGTGTGTCACCATAGAAGAACTGAATCAGTGGGCACCGGACCGTTGTCTGCGTGTTTGCGTGTTTGCGTGTGTGTGTGTGTGTCTGTGTGTTTGCGTGTTTGCGTGTGTGTGTGTGTGTCTGTGTGTTTGCGCCTGTGCCCTGTGCTTTCAAACAGGTGAGCGCAGAACGTCAGACAACACAAGCAAGTAGCCCAGGTAACGCGCCAGGCCCTCGGTGTGTATCTTCGTCATCGTCGAAACCCGCGTTCACATCTTAAAGAGCTTCGTTAGCGAGCGGCCCTCCCCAGCTAACTGATCATCAGCCAGAGTTGAGTAATAGACTCTTCCTTTAGTTTTAATGCGTTTTGCATAGAGAGCAACCTTCTCTCATCACTCTTTAAGATGAATCACACACACACACACAGACACACACACACAGTGATACAGACACTCACACACACCAACACAGACACGCACACACACGCACAAAGAGAAGCTAAAGATATTAGGCTAGTCTGCCAGTAACTGCATAAATCATAACATTTTACTAATGGAAGCGATGTTCCACAGCTGCTCGCTTAAACACACACACACGCACACACACACACACACACACACACACACACACACGCACACAGCGCTAGATTACGGCCTCGACACCAAGGCCACCTCCTTTTTCCCTGGCAGAATAAGGTCAGTGGTATTTGCATAGAAGTTTGTCCGCATAGCCTGTGGGGCATCTGTGTTTGCATAATACTGTGGCCAGTTGTTTATCAGAAAACGTTTAATTAAATTACCGCACATTTTCACGACGGTGTAATTAGTGGTTGGTGAATTACAGCCAAAGATAGATGGCTTTTGTGTTTCGCTGGCTACACTCTGTTTGAATATATTGACTCTGTTTGGTGCCTGATGTTCACATGCACGGGCAAACTTTCGAGGTAGCATGTATTATTTCCATTGAGGTTTGCATTTTTACAAAGAGATATGTTGGATTTTCAAACACAAATGACGTGTTTTAATGGTTTGTGTAATTCTTTAGAGTTCGCTCTGTTCGATCATACTGTAAGATTTAACTGATAAAAGATGCCTATGCCCAAGGTGTACAACAGAACGAGTCAAGTGTGCGTGTGTGTGTGTGTGTGTGTGTGTGTGTGTGTGTGTGTGGGCGTACACGTGTGTGAGAGAGAGATAGAGGTGGGCACTGTTGTGGTGTCACAATATACTCCTCATTAGGCACGTTTCTGAAGAACCACCCCCAGTGTGTGTGTGTGTGTGTGTATGTGTGTGTGTGTTTGCATGCTTTTTGTTGTTGGCATGTGTGTGAGACATGCATTAAGATCACAAACACACATATTCCGGAACATATAACCATATCCCTGTACCACACACACACAGACACACACACACACACACAGACACACACACACACACACACACACACAGACACACACACACACACAGACACACACACACACACGTCGTCACAAAGCCATCCAGAACCCTGCAGTGCGCCTCCGCCGCCCCCAGCCTCACACTGAGTCAGAGTGTCGCTGTCTGGCACACCGTTTGTTTTGTTCCTTTAATTTGACAGAGCTCTAACTAGAGCCCGCTGCTTATCAAATGGAGCCAGGGAGAAACAGAGAGAGGGAGAGAGAGAGACAGAGAGAGAGAGAGAGGAGAGAGAGAGAGTGAGAGAGAGAGAGAGGGAGGGAGGGAGAGAGAGAGAGAGAGAGAGATGAGAGAGAGAGAGAGAGAAGAGAGGGAGGGAGGGAGAGAGAGAGAGAGAGAGAGATGAGAGAGAGAGCGAGAGAGAGAGAGAGAGAGAGAGAGAGAGAGAGCCCTTCAGCCTATGGAGGCATTTCCTCTTCAAGGGCGTCTGAGAGAAAACGCAGAGCAGCTTTGAACAGGCTGGGGATCAGCTCATCTCATCCTCGCTTTGCAAGGAGAGGCTGCTCACTGGCTGACTGACTGGCTGACTTGCTGGCTGACTGACTGGCTGACTGACTGACTGGCTGACTGAGTGGCTGACTGACTGGCTGGCTGGCTGGCTGGCTGGCTGTTTGGTTGGCCAGCTGTTTGGCCAGCTGTTTGGTTTGCTGGCTGTTTGGCTGGCTGTTTGGCTGACTGTTTGGTTTGCTGGCTGTTTGGCTGGCTGGCTGTTTGGCTGACTGTTTGGCTGGCTGTTTGGTTTGGATGGCTGTTTGGTTTGGCTGGCTGTTTGGTTTGGCTAGCTGTTTGGTTTGGCTGGCTGTTTGGTTTGACTGGCTGTTTGGTTTGGCTAGCTGTTTGGTTTGGCTGGCTGTTTGGTTTGGCTAGCTGTTTGGTTTGGCTGACTGTTTGGTTTGGCTAGCTGTTTGGTTTGGCTGGCTGTTTGGTTTGGCTGGCTGTTTGGCTGGCTGTTTGGCTGGGTGCCTGGCCCTCTTCCCAGCTGTGGAGCTCCTCTCACTTCTTTATCTATATCTGTCTCTCTATCCTTTTCATCTTTTTTCTCTCTTCCTTGTCTTCTTAAGTGGAAGGCTGAGGGTGTTGAGAAGGAGACGGGGGGGGGGGTTAGATGATGGTTCCCATCGACTGACGCCCTCCCTGGATGTGTGTGTGTGTGTGTGTGTGTGTGTGTGTGTGTGTGGTGTGTGTGTGTGTGTGTGTGCGCCACTTCAATTCTCCTGGTGTCCCAATCCCAAACACCAGGAAACCTTTTAAAGTGACTCAAAGGCAGATGTGAACTTTGGTCCTGATCCTCTTGGCTTTCATCCCCCTGAGACTGTGTGTGTGTGTGTGTGTGTGTGTGTGAGAGAGAGAGAGAGAGCGCCTGCCTGCCAGCCGGCCTGCCTGGCCGTACGCGCCCATGCTGTCACGGGAGCGCAGGTTCCGCGGGACACTTGCTCATTAGGGTTGCAACGAGGGTACGGACTAGTTGCTGGCGCCCCCGCTCGATTGATCACAGCCCGCCTCAGCGGCCGTGTGCGAGCTGGAGCCCCGGCGGCTCGGGGCTATCCGCAGTGTGTCGCCGTCTCAGCCACTGTGCCCGCGCGGCTCTCCTGGTGGGAAGGTGACAGGCAAGGGAAGAGAGAGACAGAGAGAGAGAGAAGAGAGAGGGGGGAGGGAGAGAGAGATGAGAGAGAGAGAGATGAGAGAGAGAGAGAGAGAGAGAGATGAGAGAGAGAGAGAGAGATGGGGGGATGATTTCTGGGAGGAAGGATAATCTGAAATGTATCCCAAAGAACACACACAAACTTGGAGTGAGAGATGGGGAACAACAGGCCATGATCAAAGGAAGGCAAATAATACTGACGTTGCTGTCTACGCTGGGAGTGTAACTCTGTTTTTTATAAATTGTAGATTTGGGGGGGATAAAAAAGGTTAGGACAGTTATTTGTATTTTTACTGTGATATTGTTTGAAAATGACATCTTTAGAGAGCTGTGTAATATTTGCAGAGTGTAAATTCACTCAAGAAAAATATATAGCGCCAGAGAATCAACAGCAAAATGTCAAACCTTATTCAGATAGACATCATTTGACTGGCCTCCTTCTGCGAGAAGGACAGACCCACAGACAGACAGACAGACAGACAGACAGACAGATAGACAGACAGACAGACAGACAGACAGACAGACAGACAGACAGACAGACAGACAGACAGACAGACAGACAGACAGGGCGATGGCAGAAAGCTGTGTTTGATAACCAACAGATATATAAGAAAACTAAATATCTCCTCCACTCACCTATGGATAGGGTTTAACAGTACTCCGTTTTACATAACATCAGGCTCTAAACTGCTAAAGGACTACATTCAAATGTTTCCCTTGCTTTCAGATGAAGATAGTCATATTAACATTGACCCTAACCTTTCTGCCCACAAACAGCGCTGATGTAAGACTGCGTTTGATCTCGTTAAAGCCTACGTTTCTAGTGGCCTAACATATCTGTGTTTGATAACTAGATAGAGACAGCCAGACAGACAGCCAGCCAGCCAGCCAGCCAGCCAGCCAGACAGACAGACAGGCAGACAGGCAGGCAGGCAGGCAGGCAGGCAGGCAGGCAGGCAGGCAGGCAGGCAGGCAGGCTGGCAGGCAGGCAGGCAGGCAGGCAGGCAGGCAGGCAGGCAGGCAGGCAGGCAGGCAGGCAGGCAGGCAGGCAGGCAGACAGACAGACAGGCTGGCAGAAATACAGAAGGCTGCATTTGATAACATGCAGATAGACGGACAGACATCCAAAGACAGCATTTAATCAGCAGATACCCATGGCTCTGTAGAAAGAAAATCAATGATTTTGCCGACACTGTTGGAACCTTTTACTTATAAAAAATAATCAATTGAATCATATTTATATGTTACAGTAGAATTAAACTGTCTCTGTCTCTCCTCTGTACCTCCAAAAGATGGGTGACATCAGGTTTGTGTCTACAATTTTTTAGAGCAAAAAAAACTTTTAAGTCTTGCAACTAATGATGGAGGCCACGGTTTATGAAATCCTATCAAGTTGATAAAAGAGGAAATGTAAGCGTATTGCCGAGTGTGCTCCCTCTTAATAGGGCCCCGCCATTAATCCGGTTGCGGCTCTCTCCCTCTCGCTGTGTGAACATTCATCGCTCTGCGACGTCCTCTAAAAGTGTGAATCTCGACCGCGGCTATTTTCCACCGCGGAGGGAGAGAGAGAAGGCTAAAGAGGAAGCGGTGACCCCTCTTCGCCACAATTTTCCCCTCATCAACTTGTGAGACTTCATTAACTTCTAAACGATATTAGGTCTTAATGGGCTTGATCTAAATCTAGTGTCGTGTACGATTCCTTGGCTCCTTGATCCTTCCCTCCTTGTTTCCTTCACTTGCTCCCTTATTAAGCAAATAGCCTTCTCCAGTCATTCTTATCAAACAAACACTCCCGTTATTATTATATTCAAAAAAGTCTCCCGTAAATCTTATCAAACAAATACTCCTGTAGTCTTATTAAACGAATACTGCCGCAAATCGTATCAAACAAATACTCTCGTAAGTCTTTGTTGACCTTTGTTGTGTTATAAT
Source organism: Aplochiton taeniatus (assembly GCA_017639675.1). NCBI lineage: Eukaryota > Metazoa > Chordata > Actinopteri > Galaxiiformes > Galaxiidae > Aplochiton > Aplochiton taeniatus. The sequence continues at coordinate 2,607,814 of CM030189.1, forward strand.
ACTTTTTCTATTTCTCTATTACTCTATTTTCTGCCTCTACTTTTTGTGAAAAAACAGCTCGCAATTTTTACACAAGTGTCTGTGGATGATGAATGTTTATTCCATTCTATTCTATTCTATTCTATTCTATTCTATTCTATTCTATTGCAACCACCTCCACATGATTCTGAGATGGATCTCGAGTAACCGCCTTTTTATCCATGTGTTCACTAACATTAACGCCTCGTCAGATCTGATCTGGACAGTGCTTGACATTGTCCGATGTAGGTTAGGTTACAGGTACCCTATCACTGCCATCCCTTCCTCACTCTCACTCAACGTAGAGACTCCTGAACCAGAGAGACGGGACGTGGAGTTATAGTCAAGTCATAGACCAATACCTCTGCCAACAACTAACCAACGGTAAACGTCTTTCCAGAGGACATCATGGGCCAAGCAATAACATATTATAATGTTCTTCTCTTGTTTTTCTGCTATTGGAAATGACAAAAACGCTAGAGAGGCTTCTAAGCTCGACAGTAAGTATATACATCGAGTATTAATAGTGAGAGTTGAGTTTGTAACAAATACACATTGTATAAAGATCCGGTTTATAATGGAGTAGGTGCATACCGTTGGGGTGTCTACGCATACAGGGACAAAAGGTCGAATAGAATGGTCAAACGCTGCCCTCCATAGGAAAACACGTGTAACTGTTGATGTAACAACAACGCATCAGAAGTGAATTCACAGATTTCACAATCACCAATTTGTCTCCTATAATTCACGTTTAGTTTTGTTATTGTGACGCAAAATGTACTAATCATGAAAAAGGATTTAGTTAGAACGAAGAACAGTTGAGGGCAAAAAGAATAGCTTACTATATATTTTAATATTAGGAGTAATGCCAGATCTTGCTCTTGATTGCACATGTTATTCAATGCAGCTGTTTGTTTGAGGAAATATGTCTGAGACGTCCTAGTTAGTTTTTTTATTTGATAATAACGTTTCTACTATGGACTCGGCAATTGTTCCTGTCTGAATGTGTGACTTCCCCCTGTCAAACATTCCATTGGGCAATATGTGCCCGTCACATAGCCTAGTGAAGCAGGGTCACATTGATAATAGCAATAATCATCTTAATAATAAAAATAATACAAATCTTTATTTAACCAGGTATGTCAACAGAGAAGGAGTTAAGCACTCCAGTAAGCGATGTTCATCTGTCTATGCGGATCTGTAAACTTTTCCTCCGTCTCCCTTTCCCTGCGCGTGGCTTTAAGTGATACACGCACCAGGGCTGGCGCAGAGACAAATGCCAGCGACTCGCTCTCCCAAATGTCAAACCTGACAGTCACCGACATTCAATAACCGTCGCCGCCCGACCAATTTGGGGGCTCGCTCTTCAAACAATCGCTGACGTCTGAGTGAGGGAAGGAGGGTGAAGGCAAAAGGCTACGTTTGTCAGCCCTGAAGGTAGCTGGGTATGCGCGGCGACGGATACGTACGCGTGTCAGACAGGGCCAAAGATAGAGGAAGAGCGACTCCACCTGCCTTCCCCCTCACTCTGACGGACAGGCCGTCAGTCCCAGGAGGAGATAGCGAGTTAAACTGAGGTACCCACAAATTGACCTCATGAAAAGATCCGATCCAGATTACGACAGGTGACGGCATACCAGCGTTCTTGACAACCCTTGCAGCAGTATGGCCGCAGCATCCTGCAGCGGTGGGCTTTACCTGGTGAGTGACGTGGGGATCTTCCCTTGAGACAATGTGCCGCTGGTATGTGTGAAACCTTAGCAAACATGTCGGCGCATGGCTCTATAGGGGCCCATGTAGGCCTGAGGCCGAATTGTCAAATGGTTGGCCCCTCAGTGCAGGTCCTGCATGTATGGACAGCTCCAACTCCCACCTGAGGTGTGGGCTAGATGGGTTTCTACTCTTGAGCTAGCCTGCTTGGAGCAGCCGGGTCACTTGCAGGCCTACACATGGTGTTATAGTGACTTAAAGTGGAACGGTCTGTGGTTATTTGTTACACTAAACTACCCTATAGCCCAAATGCTCTGTGATCTAGCCAGACTGGACTGATCATGTGACAGCTCATTCAGGGCCCACATTGTGTAATATTGGTACGACTCAAGGTCCATGATACAACTTTGCTTATGTCACATTTTTGCACTTGACACTGGCTTTCGACGACATGAGACGGTATTTTTTTTTTTTTACTTAATGCTTATCATGGAATTACCACATCCATTTTTCAAAATGTAGAAACTAAACTGAAATTTGGTTGGGATGGATAAGCACTAATGAGGTCTTCTTCCTACCAACCTACAGGTCAATCAAGAGGTCAATGCTGATAACAGAGTCAAAGGTAAATGAGGGGAACACAACAAAAAACATTAGGTCAAAGGTCAATAATGTTATGTTGACTCTTCTGTTCTCATTTATTGAAGGCACGTTTGTTGTAAATAACAAAAGAATCCCCCCCACCCCCCTCTCCAAAAGTCAATCAAGTGCTATAATGTACATTCATTGTCAATCACAAATCCCTTTGGGATAAAAACAAAACAAATCACTTTATAAGTTTACAGTTATAGTTTCAAAACACCTACAACAATCCATTACATTTTCACAGCGATAGTTAATAATTTGCTCCTTTTGTTACGACTGCAGCTTGCTTGTAAGGAGAGCCTGTAGGTGGAGCACTGTTCTGGTGTGGTTTCACTCCTTGAGCATTATGTTAACAGTAGAACTGCAATAGAATACAGTAGACGATACCCATAACCCCACAGCTTCCTTCCTTCAGTCAGATGATGTGATAGGGCTTCAGGTAGCTTGTACAGTGTTTTCTCTCTCCTCTTTAATACTTCAGACATACTTCCTCCAGTGACGAACCAAGCAGCTTGCACAGTGGCGTTTGCTTTTTCCTCCGTATGCTTCCACCTCACTTCCTCTACTGATGAACGAGGTGTCTCTTGGTAGTTGTAGTTCCCTGCGACTCTTTCATGCAGGCGGCTAGGAAATCAAGACACTTCAGGCTGTACTCCTCCGGAAACTCCCGGAAGTGGCCCACGTGCGGGGTGCTCAGAAAGTCCCGGGATTCCACCGGGAGCCCTTTGCTCCGCAGGCTCCGGACCATGAGCTCCACGTCGCCGTGCCGGATCACCTCATCGGCCCGGGAGTAGAGGTAGAGGTGGGGCCAGGCAGGCGGCCGCTCCCGCATGGCGTCGTAGTGGTTCTTGTGGATGTACTTGGTGACGGGGTAGAGGACCACGCGGAGCAGGAAGACGGTCACGGCGAACAGCGCCAGCAGGGCGTACCTCAGCGGCGCGTTGATCCCGGGCCCCAGCGTGGCCGCCAGGGCGCGCAGGGCGCCCGCCACGTTTCCGCTGCCTGGGGCGCTGTCCACCACCGCCCCCACCACGCGCAGCGCGCCAAACTGCTGCCGGTGGCTGTGGAGGAGCTCCACCACGTAGCGGTAGAGCATGAAGCCGCCGTTGCTGAAGACGTGGAAGAGGACGGGGCTGTTCTCCACCTCGTAGTCGTAGAGGATGTCCAGGAGCTTGTGGGCGGGTGCCGCTCAGCTCCTTGTAGCCGAAGGACTCGGAGATGAAGACGGTCTTCAGGGGAGCGTGTAGCGGATGGTGACGCAACCCTGGAGGTTTGGAACGAGAGAAAAGACACAGAAGAGGTTATGAACGTAACAACGAGCTCAAACACTAGCTCCATCAATTCCATGGCGTAATTAATGAATCTGGAGACTGACATGGGACATAAGCCATGTGACTGTTGGTTGTTGCATACGAAATGAAGATAACCTAGAACAGCCACAATGGGTCGCGGTAGTGGCACAGTCTCACAGATTAAAATACGCTAGTTTTAGAATAATAAGACAGGCAGCCTAACCTGTTCATTGTAGATGGAGCTGTACTTAGAAAGATGTCGGTCCTTGCAACCAGCCCACCCCAGTAGTATGACAACAGGTTCCTTGGTCCCCTGGCCAGTGTTTTTCTGAAGGACGACGGACAAAATATCATGAGGTTTACACACAAAGTAAATAGCCAGCTTAATAATAATAATAAAGCAATATCTAAACGTTTATAACGATCACGACTAGGTTTCTATCAGGATAACGTTCTGTAACGTTGGACTTCCTGAAACCATTCTTAAATTTCTTTCGGTTATAAAGTGTATTATCAGCTATTTAGGTAGGGTTACCAAGCAAATTGCTGTGCCATCTATCATCTCTTCGCATTTACAGTGCCATGCTAGCTAACGTTAGCGAGCTAGCTAGCTAACTGCTTTGTAACAACGCTAGCTAGACAGCTAGCTTGCTGAACTGTTGCGACCATAACAACAAAGATGATTACCCGTGATCAGTGCATCTGGAAACACAATATTGTAGTCTATTCCATCATCTTCCATTTTGCATTTGTCACTCGTAAGGTGAACAATGAAATGAAAAGCTAGCGTCAGCTAGCAGGTCAAGCTATTATGCGTTTGCTCTGTCGGAGTTTGATCGTTTCCAATCGAAAAGACGATAGGACTGTAATGGACTTTGCGCTTCCCATTCCCTCCCACTAGATGGCGCACTATGACTATAAAATATTACAGGCATTCATGGGGCGATGTAATTTCATATGGAGGGGCGATGCAATTTCATATGGAGAGCCATCTAAACGAATGATTTATTCGATTAGATTTAGATTGTATTAAGGCTACTACAATACAATTATATGAGAAACTACACAAGGCTCTACTTCAAACATGGTGTCTTATTTTGGGCGCTAGAGTTTTTCACGGTGGTCCCTAAAACTACACCCATCGATAACTCATTTCCTCGACATAAAAACCATGCAGATATGTACAATGTATCAGACCAAAAAGTGACCAGACGTCACACACAACTTTCACGAACATAAACAAACTATTAGAAGCGCTTCATCCATTTACTCTATTAGTCACTTTAGCTGTCAATCAAATTATGTAGCGGGGGTGGGTGGAGCAGTTGTGGGAGTGTCGAATTGAGTAGATACAGAGAGAGAGCTGTCAAACGAGCAAAACGATTGAAAATATTACCCGCTTAGGATAACAAACTGTTAGCTGTCTAATTTTGCACGTTGATAAACTACTGCAACTGAACAAAGGATTGAAAGTGTACTGGTGAAGTTTCAAGCATCGATACGAACTTAACGAGCCAGCTATAACTTTCGTTGTTTTTTTTTTACTCGCTTGATAGCGAGCTCAGCTCAGCTCCTTCTCTCGAGTTTTGTTGACAAACCACACTATTTTCAGATGGTGAGCTAGCCTGGCTAACTAAGTGGACGTTGGCTTCGCTTTTACTCTTTCTAGCCTGCAAAATGACTTGAGTTTGACCTGCTAAATCAGCAACAACTACTGAATAACAAGCTTAATGAGAAACGAGCAGGTAAGACATTTGACTTGGTGAACATTAAAGTGAAATCTCAATTTACAAGAGTCTAACGCCGCTCCATTTGTTTACACTTTTCCACAATGTGCAAGTGATGTGATGCTTCAAATCAATAGCTGCAACTCAGAATAGTCTGTTTAAATTGTATTCTCAACAGTAGAGATGTTTTGATGTTGAAGGGAGAAACCTAACTCCTCCACCTCTGTCCCGTCCAGACAATACTAGTCATTATTTTAAAGCCTAGAGGAATGCCAGGTATGCTCTAACCCACATATATGCAGGTCGTAAGTGAAGATAGCGATCAGATAAGAAAACAAAGATCGGTTGAACGCTGCCTGATGAACATTGCTCCTTTGTTACAGAGTGGACAGCTTGGTAAAAAAAAAAAAAATACTATTTTTGTAAACAAAGACTAACTTAAACAGTTTCATTTTCCTTGTGCAAACGTCACTTTCCCCCCCAAAATTGCATCGGGTTTATTAAATCATGCAAATTTGTGTAATTTCAGTTATTTAACTGTCTGTTTAAAAAAAATACAGATGTGGTCATAGCTCACATATTAAGAAACATATTGAAAGCAGCTTAAGATCATTTGTTTGCCATCATTAAATTCATATTGCTTTGGCTTCCTTCTTTGGATAATGTCAAAGTTTTGTGTTTCTTTCACGTTAGCCAACCTAGCAAGTTTACAGGCTCGCTAAAAATGCTTACTCAATTTACTTAAGCTGACAGAGGGCTTAATTTACATTATATCTGGTAAGCAATTCTTGTCTTGTGACAGTGGTGTTTTAAAAGGACAGTAGGAAGCTCCCGCTGGGCTCGCCCAAATCACGATTTTTAAGAAAGTTACCAGTAGCTACTTTAACTCTACTGCACCTTTGACTGGATTCTCTTTTGACCAAAATATTTCTCTCTTTCTTTCTTTCCTCTCACTTTCACATTTCCCCTCTCACACTAGCCCGTCTCAAACCGGTTAAAAAGTAATTTCCTTTGATTTCCTTAACGGTTTTCAGTTGTAGAGTCTTTAAGTGCAGGGCTAGATGCTTCAGGGCCCAGTAAACAGTTGTGCAGAAAGACTGGGAACCAATGGTCTTCTCCAGCTGTTTCCTAATAGCAGCGCTCCACACTTTACAGACCATAATATGCGCCCTTTGAAATTCCCTAACCTCTCCACGCAGACCCTTAAGGGATGCTGCGTGAAGATTTACGGCCCTGAAAGCAAGTTGCAGGTCTTATAGAAGGGGTTTGCATGCCAACGATAATGACAACTTAGCACTGTCTTCTCTGAAGCAGCACGGGTTGCCTCTTATTTGGGTCACCCGTGCATGTCGGGTGGGGGTGGTGGGTGGGGGGGGGGGGGGGTTGCGGGGGGAGGACGACGACACATACACACGCTTGAGGCCAAGTCACTGCAACGGGATAGCGTGACAACCTATGGCCTCAGACACTCTGGCCTTGGTGGCACAGAGAGTTTTATAGTTACACTACACAACTGAAAGAAAGAAAAGGAAAAAAATAAGCGTCAGAAAGAGGGAAATAAAGAGAGAGAGAGAGTGGGAGAGAGAGAAGCAAAGAAAGAAAGAGAGACAGGAGGGGATGGAGGAGGAGGGAAATCCTTTCTAGAGCGTCTTCAAAGGCGAGAGAGAGCCCAGAGGTTGTCCGATGACTTGGTCGCTGAGCCTTAGCGGGAGCCTCTGCTGCCGTGGTGAGGTCCTCCCTGCTCTTCACGGTGCATCCTGTCTCTCTGTGTTATCATGAGGTCTGAAACGTCCCTCTCTGATACCAGAGAAAAGCCCCGAGGGTGGTTTTAGCCTCTGTGAGCGATGAAAAATATGAGGATTCTGAGGACCATGACAGTGCGCTTTTTCATAACACCTTTAAATCAAAGTTGTCGTCTCCGTGGAGAGAAGACAGAACAGATACTTTGATTCAAGACCGATTATTATTATGAGGCTGAACCACGGAATGACGTGATTGGGGCATACATCCTGTCAGTCATTTCTATCACTATAGAGAGACACGAGGGACCAATCGCCATTGCTCTGAGACCGGGACCTAGTTCAAAGCCGTCCAGGTCAGCGCCTTCACTCCACCTAATCTAAATCAACAGAGGAACGAGCCTCTAATCTGGGTCAGATAGTCAGGGTCCTCTCCTCTCCTCTCCTCTCCTCTCCTCCCCTGTTTTTTTTTTTTTAACCCAGGACCCTACTTTGGCATTATCTTGGATAATCTGTTTTAATTGGACGATCAAAGCCCTATTAGAGCCATTGTGTCTGGCCTTGTTTGACCAGGAAGGCAGGAATAGCCTGGCCGACAGACTTTTTGACCGTGATAATCATGTGACACGTTTGTGTATTTTAGAGTACAAGCTTCACATGATGTACCCCCAATTTAGGTAAACGATTAAATACAACGTTAAGACAATGCGTTTGAATTATCTATTATATTGCAAATTGTCCATTATTTCTCTCATGGTAAAAAACAGCCCAAGTCAAAGTGGTCCAAGTAATGTTTTCGCCTACTGACTACCGCAGTTAACAAAACAGAAGTTACAACTTGGTAAATCCATACCTTTCCGACACTAAAACAGAACTCCCAGACAAACTGACAATTATTTTTATTAATAGCTGGTAACAAAATATTAAAAAATCTGAACATTTGACTGGATTTCGCTTGGTAGTCGGATTTGCCCTGCCTATTAATATACGTTTTATCCAGAGAATAATCTTTGTTTTTAGAAAGGTTTTCCCTACTTGCTTTGCTCATTTCCCACTGTGGGAGTTTTGAATGACCCTGGCTTTGTTTTCGTCACCTCTGCGTGTTTAGGGAGCAATATTAAAAGATGTGTTTTAGATGATGGGCTTTTACACAGTAATGTCCTAAATGGATTAGAAAACACACACACACACACACACACACACACACACACACACACACACACACACACACACACACACACAGTAATGCTACTTGTTATCTAAGCTCTTTCCTTCTCAATTTGACTAGACCGGGCCAAAGTCACAGAGAACCTCTCAAAGATGTGAGGCCCGCAGCTTCCTCCAGGAACGCCCAGCACCACCACCACCAGCACCACCAGCACCACCACCACCAGCACCAGCACCACCACCACCACGTCTTCCTCTCTGCCGCCCTCGCCTTCGCGATGGACCGCAACAAGCGCAACTCCATCGCCGGCTTCCCCACCAGGCCCGACCGCCTCCTGGACGACCGGGACGGGATGGGAGGGGTCGGAGAGATGGGGGTGAGCCTGACCGCGCCCTCTCAGGTTAGTGATGAAGAACCTGATGATGACGACGATGATGATGTGGATCCTGACTCGGGAAAGTAGGACAGTGTAGAGGCAGGATCAGTCTAATGCAACGGAGTTCCACTGAGGCGGCGCTCTGCACCAAGAATGTCTTCATCCCCAACCTCCTTCATCCTGAATGTCTTCATCCCCAACCTCCTTCATCCTGAATGTCTTCATCCCCAACCTCCTTCATCCTGAATGTCCTTCATCCTTCCTTCTCATTTGTAGTCCCCTCACAAATTCGATTTTTTACATTTTGAAATATCCTAGTCTATATATATCTTATATCAGAAAATGTCGACAAATAAATGCAACCCCTTTTTGTGGGGAACAGTAGGGCAAATTCTGATTGCATTTCTTTCAAACCGCAACAAAATGGCTGTCGATTACATGGAGTCTTGACATTTAATCAAGCTAAAGTCACAGGATTGTTTTTTTGTTTCAATAGCCTGTTCTCCCCTCAGAGGATTTTGATACGAAATAATATTTTAGTTGTTCCTATGATACACAGGCAGGGGAATTCTCCGGAAGTCCACTTTTGTAGTCCGATGGCTGTTCTACTTCTTTTGTAGTCCAATGGCTGTTCTTCTTCTTTGGTTTGCTCAGGTAGGGAGAGTGTGGCCGTCGTCCTACCGCGCCCTCATCAGCGCTTTCTCCTGCCTGACGCGCCTTGATGACTTCATCTGCGAGTGGATCGGCTCGGGCTTCTTTTCAGAAGTCTACAAGGTACGTTACCATGACTACGGGGAAAACATACATGCCGATGACGTTGGTCTGGGACGTTGGCCTCATCACAAACGTGTCGATGGAATTGATGTGTGTGTGTGTGTGTTATATCCTCTGTGGCAAGGACTGGTTGTGGCAATCGGTCGAAGATTTGGGGGGAAGAGAATGACTGGATAATATTGCATGTGCAAAAGCAAAGTACTTATTTACCATGGGTTTAGTTCATAGCAGTAGGACTACATGTATTTGTTAAAATTATTGAGCCAAGTACTGCCTAGCCTGGTTTGTCTGGCCTAGCCCTGATTGGTCCTGCTTAGCCCTGCTTGGTCCTGCCTAGCCCTGATTGGTCCGGCCTAGCCTTGTTTGGTCCTGCCTATCACTGATTGGTCCTGCTTTGCCCTGCTTGGTCCTGCCTAGCCCTGATTGGTCCTGCTTAGCCCTGCTTGGTCCTGCTTTGCCCTTCTTGGTCCTGCCTAGCCCTGCTTGGTCCTGCAGTGGAAACCAGGCATCTGTGTGGTCTGCTGTGCAGGGCTCAGTGGCCAATGTGGACCCTTCTCTAATAGAGTGTGACAAGAAGTGACATAATCTCTCACCCTGCAGCATCGCACTGATGTGCTTGTCTGGGTTCACCAGAATGGGCAGAGTACTGAGAGACAAAGGGGAATCATCCATCCATCCATCCATCCATCCATCCATCCATCCATCCATCCGTTTATCCCTCTCCGTTTCACTGGCTCTCCTATCTCTGTCGCTTTCGATCTTTCTCTCTTTCCATCCCCGTTATCCCTCTGACCTCCCTCCCTCCCTGCATCCCCCTCTCCGTTCCCTGTGTGCCCTGGCACCTTTAGAGGTCAGCTCAACGTCACTGGTGTTTATGTAACCTCTCATGAGGACATTGATCTCTGTCCGCCACTGCAGCCCTGACCCTTTACGCTCCCTCCTTTCCCCCCCCCCCCTCCCTCTCTTCCCAGCCATCCTCACTCTGGCGTTTCTCTCTTCCTCTCCTCTCACACTCTCTCCATCCCTCCGCGTGTTCCTCTCCCCAAACCTGTAACACGCTCGTCTTTCTCTGCGCTGTCTCGACAAAAGTTGACTCCTAGGCCTGTGTTTGATCTCCGCGAGTGTGTTTGGAATCAAAGATGGCCGCCGTGGTTAAAGTGACTCAACTGATCAACTGACATTTTGAGGTCAGGTTTGGTTATCAGCTAACATTTTGAGTTCAGGTTTGGTTCTATACGGACATTTTGAGGTCAGGTTTGGTTATTATCTTTCAAAGTGTCTCCCCTTAGGGCATGTGCTAGTTGTGGCCATGGTTGTTTTATTAACTTGTCGGCCTGAATGCTTATTTCCCCACCACGGTCTGTCCAGAGCACCACAGACAGGAAGCAACGGCGTTTAGCTACAAACAACGGAGACAGCACAGAACACCGAGAGGATCGTTGGACTAGAACTGTTTCCGTGCGGTGTTTATTTAAAATGTGGCACGACGTCGTCTGAAAGAGGATTGGTGGAGGAGCTAATGGCGTCCGCTCGATCAGTGGGCCGCGTCACGTTTCAGACAGGACCCACTCTCTGTCTGGATGCTTACCCTTTTTGCCCCATTTCCCAGTGAAAGGTTTGCCCGTTTAATGTGGGGTGTGTGTGTGTGTGTGTGTGTGTGTGTGTGTGTGTGTGTGTGTGTGTGTGTGTGTGTGTGTGTGTGTGTGTGTGTGTGTATGGTGCCTAAGGGGTTAAAGGGTAGCCATGGTCGGTCTGAGGTAAAGGGAGGAGAGGCAGCCAGCAGGCTTATTGAGGTTAATTAGTAGGATCTACTTTGAGTTGTAAGGAATCCCCATGTATGCTGACCCAGTAGCAAGGACAAGTAGAACACATGCTGGCTGATGAGTAAAACCCTGCTTTACCGTCCAGAATGAAGGCCCAGTTATTCTTTAGGGTTAGAAAGTCCCCTTTGTTGGACTTTTACAATACAGTCTGGTAAAACCCAGGGACTGATACCCTCTGTGTTTGCTGTCTGTGTTGTTTCAATCGGTAATGCTTCACCTCATCCTTAAAGAGCTAAGCTTATGGGAGGGATGTGTACCTGTGTGAGCCAGGACCTCATGGAGCTTTTATCTGCCTTTATGTTATATTTAAAATCTGAATGATAATTTAGCGGTCTCACATTGGGTAATCTTGTATTCTATTCAATTCTACCCCATTTGATTCTATTCTATTCAATTCTATTCCATTCTATTCTATTCTACCCCATTTCATTCTATTCTATTCTACTCCATTTGATTCTATTCTATTCCATTCTATCCCAGTCCACTCTATTGTACCCCATTTGATTCTATTCTATTCTATTCTTTTATTCCATGTTCTTGTGACCTGTATGTTGTTTGGGTGCACTGGAGCCTGACAGAGATGCCAGCAGAAAGGAGTTGAAGGGATCTGGCTGTGCCACCGTATGGCATGCTTTTCCGGATACAGACTCTTTCTGTTGGGGAGAGAGAGATGGGGGGGGGGGGGGGGCAGCAACAGAGAGGGATGGGGGGTTAATTCATAGCGGCTTGGGGGAGGTGGAGCCGGATGGGGTGGATTGGGGGGGTAAAAGAGGGGAGTGGTGGGGGAGGAGAGCTGAGGAGGAGGAGGCCATCTGGTACCTTTTCCCTCCGACATGCCCCTGCACTGCTGCTACCATAGAGAGAGAACACTAGTGACGCAATAGTGTTCTATCTCTATGGCTGCTACACTCTAACAAATAAAGAGGCTAGGAGCATGGGATCAAGGCTGGATACCTCTTCAACTAATGTATGGTTGGGGGTCCTCAAGGCCCATTAAAGAGGTGAAGCTTTGTCGTTTTTTATATTTTAGTGGTCTTACCTGCTAGCCTTTAACTAACTAACTAACTAGCCTGCCTGATAGCCTATAAGTAGCTAGCCTGCCTGCTAGCCTATAACTAGCTAACCTGCCTGCTAGCCTATACTTTGCTAGCCTATAAGTAGCTAGCCTGCCTGATAGCCTATAACTAGCTAGCCTGTCTGATAGCCCATAAATAGCTAGCCTTCTTGCTAGCCTACATCTTTTTAACTTGCTAGCTTGTCTTTTAGCCTACCTATCTGACTCTGAACTTGATCTTCAGGGGCAGGTGAACACCTCAGGAGAGAGCCTGCTAGACATGTCTGCTAGACATGTTCATCGCTTAAGTCAGACATGTTTTCCCCCCTTTTGTTACTTTAGAATGTAGATTACATTACAAACTATATACATGAAATGTTTTTGCAGCCGAACTGACCGCTTAGAGCTGATAAGAGCCCATACCCAGACTGAAGGTCTAAGGGAGCAGCAGTACACACAGACACACACACACAAACGTGCATGTGTGCACATAAGCGCACACACACACACACACACACACACACACACACACACACACACACACACACACACAGATAAACCTGCACGTGTGCATATAAGCACATATGCTCACACACACACACACACTCACACACACAGAAACGGATGCACTAGAGATCCTATGACTGCTTCCCTATTTTGGTAACAAAACAAACTCCAACTTCCTTTTAGATTTTTGTTGTGTTTGATTGTTTGCTATGTTGAACAAGGCTTTCATTTATGAAGCTACTGTATATTTAAGTCCAGGTAAAGGTTTTGTGTGGTGGAAACAGGGATCATGGTTCCCAGGTGTCCGGGAAAACCTCACCTCGGCTAGATTAAGGAATGCCATCGGCCAACAAGGCTGGTGTCCGGGTGGGAACTTTATGATGGCCTGGTGACAGATTGTCACCATAGAGATAGAACTAACTAGAGGCAACGTGTGATGCAA
>CM030189.1:2626088-2658588 GCA_017639675.1 Aplochiton taeniatus
TTCAAGTTATTATCACATACTTATATACCTGCTACACCTACGTTGTGTCTTTTAGAAAGTAGGGGGCAGGGTGTTTGGTGTCAAGCTCCCTGCTTTTAGCACAGTAACCTTTGCTTTGCCTTACACACACACACACACACACACTTGAGTAGCTGTAATCTGGGCTAATCCACGGCTCATGTCGTGAAGATGCAATGATCTGAAGTGGCTTCCTTTCACAGAGAGGATTTTCATTATCTGTCTAGCTCTGTAGAAATATGCCTATAAAGCCAGATAGGCTGTTTATTATGTCATAAATAGTTTTATATACCCTAAGAATGCTTTTAAGAATGTATGTATTTAAAGAAACATGTATTATGTCATGAATAGGGTGTTTTATGTAAGAATGCTTTAAGAATTAGTTTTTGTTATTTCATAAATGGGGTATTTTATGTAAGAATGTTTTTAAGAATGAGTATTTATTATTTCATAACTAGGGTATCATATGTGAGAATTCTTTCAGAATGAATCTTTATTACTTCATAAACACGGTGTTTTATGTATGCCTTATGCCTTGAGAAGTCTTAATTCAGATCTCTGGCATCCTGCTTTTCACTGGGCTTGTTTGCATTTGATTTGTTTGAATTTGAGTGTAGCCATGGCGGCCTTAACTGTCTCCTTCTGTGTCTCTCCTAAACTCAGGGAAAGGAGGTCACACAGTGTGTGTGTGTGTGTGTGTGTGTGTGTGTGTGTGTGTGTGTGTGTGTGTGTGTGTGTGTGTGTGTGTGTGTGTGTGTGTGTGTGTGTGTGTGGGTGTGTGTGTGTGTCTGTCCGCACGTACAAGGCGGCAGAGGTCAAGGTGCCTCTTTTCTCTGATTGGTGGAGAGGGCATCCAGGGATAGGGACTATGAGCCAATGAGGTGAGCAGGTCAAACCGATAGAAAGAGAGATTCACTTCCTCTTCCTCAACGTCTCATCCTTCAGAGCCCTCTACTGAGGAGAGAGAGAGAGAGAGAGAGAGAGAGAGAGAGAGAGAGAGAGAGAGAGAGAGAGAGAGAGAGAGAGAGAGAGAGAGAGAGAGAGAGAGAGAGAGAGAGAGAGAGAGAGAGAGAGAGAGAGAGAGAGAGAGAGAGAGAGAGAGAGTCACTGACTCCCCAGCCTTTAAATACCCTCTATGGGGGAGGAGGAGGAGGAGGAGGAGGAGGAGGAGGAGGAGGGGAAGGGAGGGAGGGAGGGAGGGAGAGTTATCCAGTGATGATGAGGAGAACTCCAAGCCAACTGAACGTTAAAACTTCCTATCGTAAATGTAAAAACTATACAGCATGCATATATTTATATAATATTTGTATACAGTGTGTATATTCATATATATATATATATATATATATATATATATATATATACATGTACACACACACACGCGCAGTCAGTGTCTGTTCTTGGTTGCAGACTAAGGAGCCAGAGAATGTGCTTCTGTACAGTATTTATGGGATGTAGTCTGGAACACAGACACACACACACACACACACTCACACACACCGTCATACACACACTCACAGACAAACTCATTTGTCCCTAACGCTCCCAGACAGGAAGTTGGATTAGTCCTGGGGTTAACCCTTCGTGTGTGTGTGTGTTGTGAGGGGGGGGGTCTTCCTTCTCTGCTGTCAGACGACAGATGCAGTGGTCTAGATTGGGGGGCTACGCGACTATTAATAATCATGTACACGCACACACACGCACACACACACACACACACTCACACACACACTCACAATCAGACATTCCGATCCCAATCCCTGATCCTGGGGTGGGTTATTCATCTAGATTTGTGTGTGTGTGTGTGTGTGTGTGTGTGTGTGTGTGTGTGTGTGTGTGTGTGTGTGTGTGTGTGTGTGTGTGTGTGTGTGTACAGCACAGCACAATGCTTAAGGACAGCCAGATATTAGGGGGTGGGGTCTAGGTAGCTTGGCCTAGATGTGGGCGCACACACACACACATACACACACACTCACTCACACATATCTAAACAAATATACACACACACATCGTCCATGAAACCTTCTTTTTTTATGCAGTGGTCTGTTTGGATATGTGTCTAATGATAATGTGGAAGAGGAAGAGGAAGAGGAGGAGGAGGAGGAGGAGGAGGAGGTGGAGGTTAAAAGCTGTCCTTTCCATGGCCCTAGGGTTAATCCCATTGAAAAGATTATTGAGGAAGTAGGCCCGCAGAGAACAGTGGTCCAGTGGCCAATGACGCTGGCTATGTATAGGTCAATCTTCTAGAAGGTCTGTCTGGGGTGGTGGAACTGGTCAACCTTCTAGAAGGTCTGTCTGGTGTGGTGGAACTGGTCAACCTTCTAGAATATTCTTTACGTATATACTATAGTGTGTGTCGGTGCACAAGGCTTTATGTAGGCTGCGTGCCAGATGACACCCAAAGGTGTGTGTGTTCTTTCTGTTATCTTTACATATATATATATATATATATATATATATATATATATACTGTAGTAGAACTGTGTGTCAGGGTGTGGGTGCACAAGGCTTTATGGTGTTGGCTGCGTGCCAGATGGCACCCAAAGCAAAGGTTTCTCTCTAACTGTTTGACACATTCACATGTCCTGTGGTTACTCCCAATCTACGTCCAGTCACTCCAGGTCCCATGAGTGATCTCTACAGGAGAACTCTGTTTGTGTGTGTGCGTGTGTGTGTGTGTGTGTGTGTGGTGGGGGGGGGGGGGGGACTTGCACAGGCTTTTTGCCTGATCAATCCTAAAATCGAGTGCACAACTTAGAAGAGCTGGAGGGACAGGGCAGCTTTTAACAGCACTGAGCTCAGATTCCCCCACTCAACCTGCTCCTCCTTAACGCAGTCAGCCAGCCAGCCAGCCAGTCAGTCAGTCAGTCAGTCAGCCAGCCAGCCAGCCAGTCAGTCAGCCAGCCAGCCAGCCAGTCAGCCAGTCAGCCAGCCAGTCAGCCAACCAGTCAGTCAGCCAGTCAGTCAGTCAGTCAATCAGCCAGCCAGTCAGTCAGCTAGTCAGCCAGCCAGCCACTCAAATCAGATCCAAAATATGTTTTCAATCGTCACGGTAACCTCACTGAGGTCGCAGATTTCACTTCCTGACACCGCCGACCGTTACGAGGGAAGAGCCTCTACAACGACAATGCAGAAGCCCTAGCTCTCCTCGTTCGACCCCCAGAGGATTGGGGTGTTTTTAATGGACGACAATGGCCTTCGCTGGCATTGACTTTCCCCACAGTGAACTTTAGATGGTCCCTGTTAAATCGCTCATTTAAAAATAGTTTATTGATGACATAAAAGGTTGGACATATTTGTCTAGGTTTTATTTGGTGTTTCATGACCACGCTAGTGAGTTCCAGCGACCTTTTAGAACCATAATGGAGCCCCTTTTATAACTTTGTTTCTGTTTTGTTTGTTCATTTCAGATCAAAATCACTACATTTTAAATCAAAATCATTACATTTTAAATCAAAATCATTACATTTCAGATCAAAATCATTACATTTAAAATCAAAACTATACTTTTCAGATCAAAATCACTACATTTAAAATCAAATCTTTCCATTTCACACTACAGAAGATGAATCCCTTCCCTCTTGTATTTTACCCCTCCAGCGCTACACGCCATGCGCGTGAAATGGGAGGATTGCCAGCGTTAGGTGTCAGGCCTTTACTAGACCACCATATTTGTTTCTCTGTATCGTAACAGCATCTACAGTGGGGCCAAAAAGTATTTAGTCAGCCACTGATTGTGCAAGTTCTCCTACTTAGAAAGATGAGAGAGGTCTGTCATTTTCATCATAGGTACACTTCAACTATGAGAGACAAAAATGAGAAAAAAAATCCAGGAAATCACATTGTAGGATTATTAAAGAATTTATTTGTAAATTATGGTGGAAAATAAGTATTTGGTCACCCACAAACAAGCAAGATTTCTGGCTCTCACAGACCTGTAACTTCTTCTTTAAGACGCTCTTCTGTCCTCCACTCGTTACCTGTATTAATGGAACCTGTTTGACCTCGTCATCTGTATAAAAGACACCTGTCCACAGCCTCAAACAGTCAGACTCCAAACTCAACCATGGCCAAGACCAAAGAGCTGTCGAAGGACACCAGGAAGAAAATTGTAGACCTGCACCAGGCTGGGAAGAGTTAATCTGCAATAGGCAAGCAGGTTGGTGTGAATAGATCAACTGTGGGAGCAATTGTAAGAAAATGGAAGACATACAAGACCATTGATAATCTCCCTCGATCTGGGGCCCCACGCAAGATCTCATCCCGTGGGGTCAAAATGATCATGAGAACGGTGAGCAAAAATCCCAGAACTACACGGAGGGACCTGATGAATGACCTGCAGAGAGCTGGGACCAAAGTAAAAAAGGCTACCATCAGTAACACACTACGCCGAGAGGGACTCAAATCCTGCAGTGCCAGGCGTGTCGCCCTGCTTAAGCCAGTACATGTCCAGGCCCGTCTGAAGTTTGCCAGAGAGCATATGGATGATCCAGAAGAGGATTGGAAGAATATCATGTGGTCAGATGAAACCAAAATAGGTTTGGGACTGTTTTACTGCAAAGGGGACAGGACGACTGATCCGTGTTAAGGGAAGAATGAACGGGGCCATGTATCGTGAGATTTTAAGCCAAATCCTCCTTCCATCAGTGAGAGCATTGAAGATGGAACGTGGCTGGGTCTTCCAGCATGACAATGATCATAAAAACACCGCTCGGGCAACGAAGGAGTGGCTCCGTAAAAAGCATTTCAAGGTCCTGGAGTGGCCTAGCCAGTCTCCAGACCTCAACCCCATATACAATTTGTGGAGGGAGTTGAAAGTCTGTGTTGCCCAGCGACAGCCCCAAAACATGACTGCTCAAGAGGAGATCTGCATGGAGGAATGGGCCAAAATACCAGCTACAGTGTGTGCAAACCTGGTGAAGACTTACAGGAAACGTTTGACCTCTGTCATTGCCAACAAAGGTTATGTTACAAAGTATTGAGTTGAACTTTTGTTATTGACCAAATACTTATTTTCCACCATCATTTACAAATAAATTCTTTAAAAATCCTACAATGTGATTTCCTGGATTTTTTTTCTCATTTTTGTCTCTCATAGTTGAAGTGTACCTATGATGAAAATTACAGACCTCTCTCATCTTTCTAAGTAGGAGAACTTGCACAATCAGTGGCTGACTAAATACTTTTTGGCCCCACTGTACATTTGAATATATGGTATTACCCTTTGGGTTCGTGTATTTGAATAAAACACCATACTGTCCCTGTGTCTGTGTTTGGGGGAAACCAAATCTATAATCTAACCATTTGAATGTGTTACTATCCTTTTGTTTCCAGTGACTCCAAATCTCTGTGTATCTGCAGTGCATCAACGAGTCTATACCATAACTTTTCATAGTCATTCTTTCTTTTTTATCAACCCCCATCTTTCTGTGTGTATTCAGTACATCAGCAAGGGGACACCTGTACTATATCTATAACATAACCACTTAATAATACCACATCATTTTTTTTCTTCTCAGTACATTAATGGTGGTAACTTGGAGCAGCTCCTGGATGGTGATGGGGTTCTGAGCTGGATCAGTCGTGTCCAGTTGGCCTGTGACCTGGCCATGGGGCTGGCCTATCTCCACTCCAAGGGCATCTTCCACCGGGATCTCACCTCCAAGGTGATCGTCATGACCAAGCATAATATATAACCCAACATCTTACCATGACCCAGCATAATATACAACCCAACATCTTACCATGACCCAGCATGATATACAACACATCTTACCATGACCACGCATAATATACAACCCAACATCTTACCATGACCCAGCATAATATAACATCTTACCATGACCCAGCATAATATACAACCCAACATCTTATCATAACCCAGCATGACTTACAACCCAACATCTTACCATGACCCAGCATAACATACAATATACCATATAATCATAACCCAGCATAATATAACATCTAACCATGACTCAACATAATATAACATTACATCAGACTATATGAACTCCTTTTCTCTGTCTCCGTCCAGAACTGCCTGATCAAGTCGGACGAGAGTGGCTACACGGCCGTGGTGGGAGACTTTGGCCTGGCTGAGAAGATCCCCGCCCTGGAGTAAGGATCACTCTTACCAGGAAACGGCTTATTCATTAAGACAGAGGCCAGCCTTAGACTGACGGACTCCACACCTCTCCTCTCAACCCCCCCCCCCTCCTCTCTGAGAGTAGTTTGATAACAGCAGGATAACATCAGGGGTGTGGTTTGTCTTAAAAAAAAAAGAAAGAACTCATGTTGTTAATGAAGGAGTTATGTGGGCAGAAGATGACTGTGACTTCTGTCTGTTGTCTGTCCGTGTGTGACTTATGGTGTACATGCTGAGAGGTGCACTTACCACGAACATGCTGAGATGTGCACTTTGTTCAAGAGATTATTCTTTGTTTGTTCAAATTTAGAAGTCTAGAATGGTCTCAGGAACCGGTATTTAGAGTCGGAGTGATGTGTAACAAAAAAGAAGTCTATTCATGTTTGTGTTACCAACTGTGTGTGTGTGTGTGTGTGTGTGTGTGTGTGTGTGTGTGTGTGTGTGTGTGTGTGTGTGTGTGTGTGTGTGTGTGTGTGTGTGTGTGTGTGCGTGCGCAGAGCGGAGGGGGAGAAGCTGGCGGTGGTGGGTTCTCCTTTCTGGATGGCCCCTGAGGTGCTGAGGGATGAACCCTACAACGAGAAGGTATGGTTTGACCCTTGACCTCTTGACCTTACCATCTGCCTAAGAGGGGTCAGGACAGGAACCAATCACTGAGTCACCGTCTTCTCAAGCCTCTCTCTCTCTCTCTCTCTCTTGTTTGTCAGAGTCAGGGAAACATACATAGGTTTATCTTTAACTAATAGAAAATGGACTCAGACCAATGTTCCTGTCCTCAAAGCTGACCAGTGAGTGTGAGGAGAATTACTGTATTAAGAAACTGTTAAGTCTGTTTAGTCGGTATATATAAATATATATGTCTGTATACACGCTCCCAAAAACAAAATATAATTCAAAAACGATATATATTTATTTTTGGGGGAATGTGTATATAGTTTATGATGGTAGCTGCCAGTTGTTAGCATCCTCAAATAAAGCCAATAGGGTGCTACCTCATGCTAACGCTAAGCCACTTAAACCTTAAGTTACAAACTCTCTCTCTCTCTCCCTGCTTCTCTATTTCTCTATCTCTCTCTCTCTCTCTCTCTCTCTCTCTCTCTCTCTCTCTCTCTCTCTCTCTCTCTCTCTCTCTCTCTCTCTCTCTCTCTCTCTCTCTCTCTCTCTCTCTCTCTCTCTCTCTGTCTGTCTCTAGGCGGACGTGTTCTCCTATGGGATAATCCTGTGTGAGATCATCGCCAGGATACAAGCGGACCCTGACTTCCTTCCCCGCACAGAGGTGAGCTCCTGATCTCCATCCCATAATATGTGTAATACCCTGCGTTGCCGTAGCGTAACCAAACCACGGCAGGACTACATGATCACACTGGAAGGGCTTTTCCCAGTTAGAGAAACTACGTTAGTACTTACTGACAGTTTGACGGTCTACACAGGACTTAAACTTCCTTTATTCACCAATCACTTGAGACGTTGAGAGTTTTTTAGTCACCAAGTAGAAATACTCGTACATGACTGAAGATTAATTACTAAATGGAGAATTTCTTCTGAAGCAGAAATGCTCAGAGCCAATCTATGCTATAATAAGTGAATGACCCAAAAAGCTTGAAAAGAAGAGTTTTCATCTCTGACTTCTGACCTCTGACACGGTGTACATTTTATTAGTCTTGTCTCTGACCAACTCACACAGGGTAAATATTAGTTTCCTTATTTCTGAAGAGTAAATATTATTATTCCTAAGCCTCCTGTTTAGGATTTGGCAGATGTGTCTGTCTGTATCTGATTGGTCAGGTCAGGTCAGGGCTAGCTGTTAGTCAGCAGCTGATTAGTCAGGTGGTCACAGGACTAGATGTTTGCCAGTAGGTGATTGGTCAGGGTGGGGCATGGCTAGCTGTTTATTGGCTAGCTGTGTTCATTGGTTTTGTACGCGACTCCAAATGTGAATCGTGCTGATGGAACATTACAAATGGAAAGTATGAATTTCCTGTTTGGGCGGAAGTATACACGCTCTCTGTCTCTCTCCCTCTCTGTTCACAGACATCTCTCTCTTTGCCTCTATACCTCCATCTATTCTCTTTATTTCCCTCCCTCCCTCCCCGTTTTGTCTTCTTACTCTGAGTACTTTTACCAACCATTTGAATGACCTTTGAACTCCCCAGAACTTTGGTCTGGACTACCATGCCTTTCAGCACATGGTTGGAGACTGTCCACCTGACTTCCTCCAGGTGGCTTTCAACTGCTGCAACGTGAGTCTAGACCTCACTTCCTGAACACTAGTAATACCCATCAAACATCACTACCTGAACACTAGTAATACCCATCAAACATCACTACCTGAACACTAGTAATACCCATCAAACATCACTACCTGAACACTAGTAATACCCATCAAACATCACTACCTGAACACTAGTAATACCCATCAAACATCACTACCTGAACACTAGTAAACACTACTCATACACATCTGACATCACTTCCTGAACACTAGTAAACACTACTAATTCACATCTAGTATCACTTCCTGAACACTACCAACACACATCTGACATCACTTCCTGAACACTAGTAAACACTACCAACACACATCTGACATCTCTTCCTGAACACTAATGAAGGCTTGTTAAAAACAACTGAAAACTAGTTGTGACTGTCCCTCTTGACTACAAGTTAGCGCTACGAAAATAATCATGTCTGTTTTACTTTTTGAATTTCCTTTCTTGCCCGACAGTAACATCCAGAAAAAAGGTCTCTGATCTCCTGTTTTCAGATGTAGAGAGACAGAGCAGAGCAACCCATCTCATTCAGATTAGGCAGCAGTGCACACACACACACACACACACACACACACACACACACACACACACACACACACACACACACACACAGAGCCCGTTTCTAAGTTATGTGGTGTTCTTTCTCTCTTTTCATCCCCCCTTTCTTCCTCCCCATCTTCTTCCAGATGGACCCCAAGCTGCGGCCGGCGTTCCCAGACATCGTCCTCCGTCTGGGGGAGATCCTGAGCCGGCTCAGAGCCGAGGAGACGGAGCGGGATCGCACCCTGCTCAGCGGAGACAACGACAAGAAGACCCTCCCAAAAGGTACACACACACACACACACACACACACACAGAGACACACACACATACAGACACACACACACACACACACACACACACACACACACACACAGAGACACACACACACATACAGAGACACACACACACACACAGACATGCACACACACACACATACAGAGACACACACACACAGACATGCACACACACACACACACACACACACACACAGACATACACACACAGAGACACACACATACACACACACAGACACACACACACATACAGAGACACACACAGACATGTGCACACAGAGACACACACATACAAAGACACACACGCACACATACTCGCAAACACACACACACTGGGACACACGCACTCTTATATTCTATTACACATGTATATGTGACTATAAACATACATGCTTAAACTTGAATGTACCCACATACATACACGTTGACACACACTATTTTCCTAAACAAACAATACACATATACACGTAGCCCGAGGCAATTCCCCATAGTTAAGAGTGTGTACTTTCACATACACAAACAGCCTTTCCCCGGTGTCAAAGTCAAGCAAGATATATATGTCTTTATCACTTCGGTAAAATATCTATAGCTTATCAGTTACCGACAATATTCCCTCATAACAGGTGACTTTGATCCCCCCACCTTTTGCCAGGATGGTTTGTTCCACTCCATTTGACTGTAGGGTTCTCTGTGACAAGGAGCAAACCATGATTTCCTGGAAAGGGGGTGATGCGAGTACAGCCAGGAAGAGATGTGTAAACTGTTTCATTTCAACCAAATCTAAACACCAGCTAGCTAGTCAGTCAGCCAATCAGTGGGTAAACCATGTAGCCAGACAGCTGCTGTCGTTACCAAGCCAACCAGACAGTCTGTAAGCTAACCAGTCGGTCATTCATAGTAGTTATTTTTAGCAGCTCTAAATGGTTCCAGTGTCCTGTCTGTTTTTCCCCCGTTCAACAGTTCAGCTCGGTCAATGAAGAAAGAACACACAGGTTCACTTTGCTGGCCTGAAAAAAATCCCGCGTCCAAACCTCCAACTAACCCTCCCAGCCAGACAGGGCCCGAGGCTTGTCCCCGCAACGCTAACCTTTTCCTGGCCTCTCTCTCCTGGCGAGCGCCGTGCCCCTGGAGCTCTGAGGCCCCGGGCCTGTGTGTCTGTGTGTCCCAGCTCCCGTTTTACCACACCGCAGGTCGGGCTCATGTTGCCCCTGGCTGGGTCTAACGCGGCGTCCGTTTGGGGTTTTACGGCCCTGATACTCAACCTGGCGGGAACACAAGCCCTCGGAGAGTGTTTAGGGGGCGTGTTAAAAGAGACGGCGTTAACTGTTTGACGTTTCCCCTTCTTCGTTGAAGCCACGGTTGGTTTTCCTTGTTTTTGGCCGGACTACTGTGAGCGCCACCCTGTCCTGTTCGGAGAAGTTTGTTTTCTTTTGGTTTAACCCCCTCCTCCTGCTCTTTCTTCTCATCCTCCCACTCCTTCTCTTCCGCTTCCCCCTCTGGTCTGTTATGGATTGCTGTATTTGTGTTTTACGCGGAATTGAGAGGGCAATGACTTGCAGTATATTTCTCAGTGCCTGTCATCGCAGTCTGTTTGAATTTCAAACGTTAACTCTACCGCCATCTGCTGGTGGGAATCGATGTTTTGCAGTAAAAAGAACAGCAGAAAAGACCACTTTTTTCAATTTTTTCTTTTCTCTCTTTCTTTGTTTCTTTCTCTTTCTTTGCTTTCTTTCTTTTGTTCTTTTATTCGTTCTTTCATTATTTTTCTCCTAATGGTTTTCTGTTTGTATGTGTTGTAAGTTAGTATCTTTTTTTTGCCATCATAATGTTCAAGTTCAAAAGTGTATTTGCCAAGTACAACAGTACATTGGAATTCTTACTCCCACTCTTCCTGCAAGCATACAATGAGCCCTGTAGAATTAAAATAAACAATTTACTGGTAAATAAAAATAAGAGGACTGTAAGTGAAAGTTAAAGTGGATATCTGTGTCTCTCAGGTCCAGGGGAGAAGATCCAGGGCATCAAGCGCTTAAACCCGCTGGGTCTCCAAGACGCCAAGATCCCTCCCAAGTCGCCCCGCCCCCGACGGAACATCTGGCTCTCCCGCAGCCAATCGGACGTCTTCTCCCGCCGCAAACCCGGAAGGAAAGTCAACGTCCAGGACCCCTACTACAACCCCGCCCCCCGGTGGGCGTCGCCGGGCGCCCGCAAGCCCGTTAACCCCTTCACCGCCCGCCGGGACCTGAACGGGGGCAAGATCAAGTTCTACGACGTGCCCAGCAAGTACGTGTTCGACGACGCGACGTTCGGGTTCCGGAGCCCCTGCGGGAACCCTGACCCCTACTGGCCGGACCAGCTCCCCGGGCGCCAGTGTCGCTCTCTGCCCGCCTCCCCGCAGCTGCTCCTCTCCGAGGGCTGGCACCGCCCGCCCAGCCCGCCCGGCGTCAACGCCCAGCGCTCCCTGACCGTCTCCGCGTGCGCCGACCCGGGGCAGCTGGGCAACGAAGTCCGTCAGAGGGTGGCACTGAGCGGCTGGGCCAGGAAGTACGCAGTGACGGACATCCCTCCGTTCCGCTCCCGAGAGGAGAGAGAAGCAGGGGAGGCGGGGGAAGAGGAGGAGAGGAGAGGAGAGAGAGAGGAGGCGGATGAGAGCTGGTCTCCCATGATGCCGAGCAGCGATAGAGACTGTGGAGAAGCGATGGACTGCTCCCTCACCCAGGGAGAGGAGGAGGGGGAGGAAGAGGAGGAGAGGCAAGGGCACTGGCTGAAAGACGGAGACCCAGAGACGCGGGGCCAGGGACACACAGAGAGACCCAGGCTGGACACCCGGTCTCCTCTCCGCTGCCCCCCGGTCGCCCCGCCCCTGAACGGTGTCTCGGGCAGAGGGACAGATGTCCCGGCCTATGAGGACATGGAGGCAGCTGGACCTGGCTTCTGATTGGCTCGTAGAGAAACCGCCCCTCCCTCTCACACACGCTAAGGACCGATGAGAGATCATGCTCCAAGGATTGAGATTTTTTTTTGAAAGAGTTTTATTTGTTTATATTTAATTTACTAAGAGGTAAAGATAATGTTATTTTTGTTTTCAAGTCAGGAGTCCTTTATAAGAAGGGGTCTCACAGTGTGTGTGTGTGGGTGTGTGGGTATGTGTGTGTGTAAAAGAGAGAGGTTTGTTTGTAGCTGTTAGTGTCTGTTGTCATAGCTCCAGCCTCCATGATAATGTGTGTGTGTGTGTGTGTGTGTGTGTGTTGATTCGAGGACTGTGTTTACACTGAAATAACCCTTTAACAGGTATTTCTCTGTCACCGTGATGTACCTATGAACAGTCAGAAGACAGCCGTCAGGGTCTGGGGCAGGAAGTTGTGACAGCCACTTCCTGTTCCTGGTCTAGCTGCCTTAGCTCGAACCTCCTTCCTACGTTCTCTTCTGAAACGCTCCTACTAAGAAAGACCCTGTTTGAAATACCTTTTAAAAATCACTGTTAAAACTCATGGCGCGCTGGGTTTGTTTTCGTCTTGAAAAAGCTTTTGAGGGCGGTAAAGTGCCTGGCAAGTAGTGAAATCAAACTCACGCTAAAGCTTTTCGGTATGTTGAATAAGTCTAAGGTGGGGCTGTGTGGCGAGTTTGATTTTGAGCAGGGGGGCTACCTGCACCAGTCCTGCGCAAGGAGTTGTAACATGGGGGGGGGGGGGGGGGGTTGTTCAAGTTAGAGGACAATGTTTTATATAGATTTGTTATGGGGCTTAATTTCATGTCATGTCAGAACTTTACTATACAAGCACTTCAATTGCGGTAAATAGGAATACGGATTATCCCTTATTTATATAATCATTTCCCATCGTCTGAATAATTCTTCCTATTCAATTTTTCCGCCCTTTACACCTTGAGTCGCATTTCATCTGGGACTTCCTGGTTCGAACATGCACTTGAATGTCGGTTCTCTAAAAAGTTCTAACTCAACGTTTGGGTTCGTATTTCCCCCCGTTCATGACGTTGGAGGCAATAGATACATTTAAATGTATTAAATAACGAAAGAACAAACCCGGGCCTTTGTGGGTGGTCTTTGTCTTAAAAACGAGTCTAATGGTTCCCTCATGATGTCACTCGCTCCCTTGCTCGCCGTCGACGGGAACAGCTCGCTCACACCCATCCCATAATAGTCCAAGCTATCTCAAATGACTTCAGTAATCGGAAATGTTATTTGCACTTGAAAGGATGTCAAATGTTAATAGATTTTTTTTTTTTTGTCATTACATTTCTATGGAATATAACTTTACATTTTACATAAAGGATCTATTTTAATATTTATGAAAAAGATGAACAATTGAATGTCTTAATTTCTTTGCGTACCATTGTGTGTTTAAAAGTTTGTTAATTTGACTAAATATAGTCATATTAACTTGAGGTAAATATAGACTGAGATTGAGATATTTTGAAAAGAAAATGAGAAAATATGTTTGTGTCCTTAGCATTCTTTTAGTTAATACTAGGTTACATGTTTAGTCATGAACTCGTAACAGAATATGTTTTAACCAAAGCACAAACCGTCTGGCAGTGTGCGTTTTCCTCTGTATTCAAGATGATGTTTGAGCCATTTTAACTGTTAACAGAAGATGTATATGATATCTCCAATCACTAAAAAAAATAAACTTTGAACTTTTACCTAGTTCCTTTCTACTCTACATAACTCTCTCACCCGATGTCAAGGGAGATAATATTATTGGATAAAACAAAGTAATATGTAGATGTCTTCGAGGTGGTTCTTCAGTTGCATGCTCTAATATAAAAACAATGACTGTGGGTCACCAGGACCAAACATAGGTTGTCTTTTTTATTGGAAGGTCGTACTGGACAAACGTACAAAAGCATACTCTTTCAAAAGAAACACTTTGCTAGGAATTTGGTATGAAAAAGATATTAAAAAATAAAACGTTTCCCAAAAACATTTCCCGACCTCTCCATTCACCATTACCTCAAAACGTGGAGAGAGAGATCCATCTTTTACAGACGACAAAAGGAAAAGCAGTTCATATTTCGGAGGCATTTTCGGGTCAAACCGCCTCTTTGTGTGGCTGTTCTAGCAGCGCACTGGCCGCTGTCTTCCCCCACACCAGATCCATGTTGAGGCAATGAGCTTTGGACGACCGGGAGAAGGTGCTTTTGACGATGTTGAGGGGAGTGGACTTCCCGCTCAGGTAGATCTTGTTGAGACAAGAGGGCAGCCACTCCTCCTTCTCCTTCTCCTTCCCCTCTCCTCCTCCTCCTCCTCCTCCTCCTCCTCCTCCTCGTTTTGACAGGGTTGCAAAGGCGAAGATGTAACCGGTCATGAAGGCGTCGAACCCTGCGCGGTGAGTGCCCCCCTCCTGCTTCTTCTTCTTGGCGGCCATCTTGGCTGGGTCGGCGACGGCCGTGGTGGAGGTTGGAGGAGGAGGAGGAGGGGGAGGGGCCGTCTGGGTTTCCATGGCGCCATCACCTTCTGCCTTTGCTCCACTTCCTGCACTCTGAGAGAGGCTGGTTGTCTGACTGGGTTCGCCCTCATCCGCTCCCCCAGAAACGAGCATGGTTCCCGGGTCGGTCTCGCCGGACGTCCCCTGGCCGTGGGTCTCGTCCGGCTCCTTGTTTGCCATTTTGTTCTCGGGAGCGCCATCAAAGATGGACGCCCCGTTTGCTTGTGCTCCTTCTCCTCCTTCTTTCATGTTCTTCCTCTTCCTCTTCCTCTGCTTCCTCTTCTCCGTTTTGCTCTGTTTGATCTGGTCGTCCTGTTGGATGATGAGGTCGGTGTCGTGGGACTGGAGGCAGGCCGTACCGTTTGGACACCAGCCAAACGCCTGGGAAAGAGAGGGAGAGAAAGGGAGGAAGAGAGAGAGAGGGAGCGAAAGAAACAAAGTCAGATGTAATAGGTCAGTAGCTTACACACTTGGTATTGAGGATTCAATCATTCATTTGGAAGGCGGGGGGGTTATTACTGACAGAGAAGCGTGTGCAGACGTCTTGGGACCCGTCCGGTATGGTCCCGGCCAGACAGGCTCGGTAGTCCACGTAGCGGGCCATGCTGGGGGAGTAGGTGCAGAACTCCAGGTGAAGTTGACCTTTGACCCCTGTCTCCACTCCATGCTGGTTGTCCAGCTTACTGCCAATAGGATCACAGAATGACATATTACCGTTGTTTCAAATTGCTCAACCCCGATTTCTGGAAGTAGAGCTCCTTTTCCACAAACACCAAAAACTAAAACCACACACACACACACACACACACACACACATCATGCAAAGCATTAGTCATCCTTTGCAGAAGCGAACACTTCAATAAAACCAAATTTGAACTTTCAACATTTTGGGGAGAAAAGCTGTTCACACGGCTATTCAGCAAATGAATAAGCACAAGAAGCACCTGCCACACACTGATATGATAAATGAAAAACACTTTCATTTTCAGTGTGCAGTGCACAGTCGTCTGTTCGGCATACAGTAGGACTCTCACATATGTATTTGTACCCACATATATGTATGCAACTATGTGTATTCAGTATATTTTTAAAGACTAAAAATAAATAATTCACGCAATTTCGTTATCCTTGACACTTCAGTATGACCCATAACAGACCAAACAAATACAGTAACCTTTAACAGACATAGACTTGTTACTGTCTGCGTAAAAACTAAACCAAAAGTAAAGAAATGAGGCCACAGTATCCTGTCTTCTCCTGGGCTCTGGCCCCAGAGAGCTAACCTGTGGCCTCTTTTCCTCATGTCTGTTTAGTTGTTGTAATTTATTCATTCTGCCTTAAACAGGGCACTGCTGGAAAAGAAACCTAGTCTCAGTCGGTTATAAAGAAATAAAACAACAAACTAAAATGATAATTGACAGTACTCCAACTCGAAGGGCTGGTTTCCCGGGCACAGATCAAGCCAAGTCGCTCCATGAAAACCATTTTCGACAAAGAATCTCAAATAACGGTCCGACTCAGTCTGGGAGTTGGCTTCGTCTACGCGCAGGGAACCGGCACCTAAAGGTCTTGAGTGAACAAACGCTCCCCGAGCACCCACCACTTCTTGTAGGCGTACTCCAGGTAGGACGCCTGCAGCCTCAGCTCGTACTCCGTCACGTACTTGGTGTCGTAGACCCCGGCGGGGAACATCTGCGACAGGTCGGCCGTGAAGGTGGCCAGGCGCTCGGGGAGGTGGGCGTAGAAGCACTGGTAGAGGAACGCCATGTCGATCAGGCCGTTGTGCAGGGCCAGCGGCTTGCGAGAGCGCAGCAGCTCCGTGAAGAGGGAGCGTATGCTGACGCCATGGCGCTCGCCCTCCTGGACACAGAGACACAGAGACATAGAGACACACAGATACAGAGAGACAGACAGAGAGACACAGAGACAGAGAGAGACACAGATACAGAGAGACAGAGAGACAGACAGAGAGACACAGAGACAGAGACAGACAGAGACACAGAGAGACAGAGAGACAGACAGAGAGACACAGAGACAGAGACACATAGAGAGACAGAGACACAGACAGAGAAACATAGAGACAGAGACAGACAGACAGACACAGAGAGACACATAGACACACAGAGAGACACAGAGAGACAGAGACACAGACACATAGAGAGACAGAGAGACAGACAGACAGAGATAGAGAGACAGAGACAGAGACACAGACACATAGAGAGACATAGAGACAGAAACAGACAGACAGAGACAGAGACAGAGACAGACACATAGAGAGACATAGAGACAGAGACAGACACATAGAGAGACAGAGACAGAGACAGAGAGAGACAGAGACACATAAAGACACATAAAGACAGGGACATAGAGAGACAGACAGAGACACACAGAGGAGACTGGGTTTCAGTTTCATTTTCCATCCAGGAACCGGAGTTTAACACTCTGTCACTGTGTGTGTGTGTGTGTGTGTGTGTGTGTGTGGGTGTGTGTGTGTGTGTGTGTGAGAGAGATAAAGCGGCGTTACCTTGCTGTTGCCCTTGGCAGTCGGTCTCTCCCTGCATGTGCATGTTTGTGTAAATATCTAATTATTATGTGTGTGTGTTATCATATGTTTGCCTGCTTCCTTTTCAGGCGCTCGGTATGTGTGTGCGCGTGCGTGTGCGTGTGTGCGGCGTCACCTTGCTGTGTGTGGCGAGAATGCATCGTTCCCGTTTGCTGGAGGACTCTCTGTATGTGTATGTTTGTGTAATGATGTGTGATTATTGTGTGTGTTACCATATCTGTTAGCCTGCTTCTTTCCCAGTCATTTTGTGTGTGTGTGTGTGTGCGTGCGTGTGTGTGTGAAGATAGACTTGTCACTGTGTGGGTGTGTGTGCTGAGCACGTGCCGTCACCTTGGTGTTCCCCTTGCAGTAGGAGACTCCCTGGGCATACTGCTTGTTGAAGTCAAAGCCGTGCTCCACCAGGAACTTGACTGACTGGGGCTCGATGACATACTCCTCAGAGCACAGCAGGGTCAGGTTGTACACCTGGACCTGGTAGCTGTCTGCAGGCTTTAGAGAGAGAGAGAGAGAGAGAGAGAGAAGGCTCAGTACCACCCATATTTAGTTGTACACCAGTACCTGGTAGGTATCTCCGAATCCCCTGTACTGCTATGTAACAAATAATGTACAAGCACAATATAATTACAACAGATTTTGACTATGAGCAAGATTGTTGCAATCAGTTACGACACACAACAGACTAACAGGACCTA
The DNA here is from genome assembly GCA_017639675.1 of Aplochiton taeniatus. NCBI lineage: Eukaryota > Metazoa > Chordata > Actinopteri > Galaxiiformes > Galaxiidae > Aplochiton > Aplochiton taeniatus. Next base: position 2,644,060 of record CM030189.1, read on the forward strand.
ACCCTAACCCAAACCCAAGAGTGCCTATGAACACAGGAAACCACAGACGACCTCAATGACACAACACATGACAAAAAGCCACACCGCCGCACTGAACGGCAGGCGAGGGAGAGACCAAGATGGCCACCACTAAATACTCAACCAGACACCGACCGACGGCGGTAGTGCTTCCGTCCTTGCGCGAATACTTCGTGTGTTATTGTAGCAGGCCGTGACGACGACGCAACTTGATAAGTCGAGGACCACACGCCACCTACAGCCTAGCAGTTCTGTACGCTCGGACATAGACAGGGGGTTGTCCATCGGTAGGGGGGGGGGGGGGGGGGGTCATCGTTACCTTGTCCTCCGGTTTCTTGTAGCAGGCTATGCCGAGGGAGAGGACTGAGCGTGTGCGTGCCGCGTGACAGATGGCCTTGTAGCGGTCCTCAATGGACCTGCCGGAAAGAACAAGGTGGGCTTCAGCGATGCTGACCGTGAATGCCCCCCCCCCCCCCATGTCGGCGGAGGCTGTGTGGACCATGGGGGGGGGGGGGGGGGGGGCACCCTCTGACATCATCAGGTCTGTGAGGGTTAATGAAGTACCGTAAGGGAAAGTCGTGAACTCACTCTGCCAACAAAGCCTTCCTGCTCCCCAGACCGCTCAGCTCCTGAAACGGAAAAACAAAAAGCCAACAGGATGCAACCATGTTGACCATCAACACGTTCATGTTTTCGTTATCCGGGAAGCTTTCGTGGCTAACACGAGACATCAAAGACGGTTATGGCAATAAATAGAGAAACAACACACACCACCCTTACAGTTGGTATCTCATAATTGATAATGACACAGTTCCGAGGAAAAGAACACCACAGATTTGCAGTCACACTCCCACCCACACACAGTCCCAGAAACGTCCATTTTCAGAATAGTTCTGTTGGTGTAGAATGTCCTTCATGCTGTAGGGGACCCCACTAGGGTCACCCAGAATAGAAATGTGTACTCATCTATATGGCACTGTGTGGATGTATATTTATTTACATTTATTAAGCTAATATGGCTTCCGTCGTTATAGGGACAGATAGGTTTCGAGAGCAAATAGCAATAGGCTATAACTATAAAAATGACTAAGGTCTGAGGAATACAAAGTCGACGAAAAGACAGAGTATATCATGTCTAACTTTTGCTGCTGTTGCTATAACTGTAACAATAGGAAACCATTGTATAGTTGTTTGTTGGAATACGGACACATTTAAGTGTTACACAACACGGGTTTTAATTGGTTGAGTGTTTTCTGGTTAAGTAGTTGAGTGTTTCCTGGTATTAAGTGGTTGAGTGTTTCAGACTGCCTATGCTCGAACAGATCGTTGCGTGTATATTGAATAAATAAGGCGTCAGCAACAGCAAAATTGCTCTAATCTACCATTCTGTATGGTAATAGTGTGAATAAGAACAGGACAGAATGGGAAAAAAAATAACGACTTGATTGCTTTTCAGATAATATGTCACTTACCGTATCCACCGCAATGAAAGAAGATGTTTTAATAGCCAGAACCATAGAAGGCCAGAGCTCTCTGAAGTTATCATTCTGCACGTCAATGACGGGAACTACCATCGAGGAAGTCATTTCTGCTCGATGTAGCCGTTACTGTCAACACTGTCTAGTAATAAGTCAATGTAAGATTAGTTAACGTTAGGGAGGGTCACGTTACGCAGTGCCTAGATTTCAATATCTGTTTGTAGTTTCATCATGTTTATAAGTATTTATTTTTTCATCGCTATGCAATACGTAGAATTATGCAAATGCTATTTACAAGTATTTTTGGACTAAGATCTACCGTATGGCTTTAAAGTCGACAGTTGCAACGTATCTCTAGTGTGCAGAGAACATGCGACTGTAAACAATCCAACGTGCTGCGACAGGGGTCTTGAAACGTTTTGCCGACCAGGCTGTGAGGACCGCCGAAGCTGTTCACAACATAGCTAGTTGTGCGAAAATGTTCATTTTGTATCCACAGGTAATATTGGGCATTATCAAATGTTTAATAGAAATGTATAATATATTTAATCCGTTTATAAATCGTAATTTGAATCATATATATAAACATCATTTTTTTTATCCCAATTTGGCATAGGCAAAAAAGATACATGGCTCTCAAAACCTTACGTCACTGCACTCATCCGTTGAGGGCCGAGACGCCATTTTGGCTCAAACAAAGTCAGAAACATTTGCTTTCAGATTAAGTGTAATATTTAACTTGTTGAACTACTGGAAAGAAAACACTAATGCTACTCAATATTCAGCGAGTAATATGTGGTTTTACTAAAGTGTTACTCTCTGTATTTTTTTATCGCCCGGTTCAGGTGAAAACTTATGCACAACAAATGCTGCTACTGCAAGTAATGTCATTGGCATGATGACCATGATCATTGGCTGGTAATGTGTTAGCTAACTATTTAGTTCTGCTAACGTGAGTCAAGCAACGTTTGGTGACAAACTTTTAGCTTCTTGTACATTTAAGTAGCTGGCCATCATGGGCGGTTGCTCCGCACCTAATTGCTCAAACTCGACAACCATTGGGAAACAACTATTTCGTTTCCCGAAGGACCCTGTTCGCAAGAAAAAATGGGTTGTCAACTGTCGGCGTGACTTTGTACCAACTCCTCACTCCAGGCTGTGCCAGGTTAGTCCTCCAGTCAGTTGCCTCTGCCATGGTCACATTTTAGCGACTGCCGTTGCTAGGGTTATCATCACTAAGTGACCATCACCAAGATGAACAACACGTTACTGTGCGCCTGTAGGAACTACTGTAGGCAATCTTTACGGTGCAAGGATGTAAATGATTTACGTCTTGCATTTATATAAGTAGGCCATACGGGTCTTACAAATTCCTGCTTTTCCTGGCTGTCAATCTTAGTAAGAATGCATAATTGATTAAAGACTACTATGTGCTTGCTTGAGAGTAGTTTGGTTGGTTTAGTCTTCGTTAAGTGTCTCTTCCTCTCGGACCCTTCTCAGGATCATTTCGAGCAGAGCCAGTTTGAGGAGATAGCCAGGTCTCCGGCTGGAGGTAAGAAGCTGAAGCCCAACGCCATCCCCACTCTGTTCTGCGTCAAGGACCCCCCTTACCCGGTCTCCACCCCCCTCATTCTGCTGCCTCTTAAACCAGAGCCAGGTAAACAGCACACGCAACTTGACTTTCCTACTAAACCTACGAATACCATACAATGACAACCATCCAAACTGCAAAATTCACTCAAAATGTAGAGTGTTTATTGACAGTCAATGACCTATTAAATAGCGGGATTCCATTTGCCAAGTACGTGTCTTTTTTTTTTTTTCATTTTAATTTTGTTGATGGTTTTGACTGTGTGTGTGTGCGTGTGCGTGCACTAGTGGAGAGGGACCTGAACTTAGGAGACCACGGCTATGCCAGACGCACGCCGCTGCCTGGGATGGAGGACAGTGAGCTGGACAGGGAGTCAGAGGAGCCCCCCTGTACTCAGTGTCTGTTCCTGAAGAAACAGCTGGAGCAGGAGATCCAGCACACCGCCAGGCTGCAGAAAGAGGTTTGCCCACATGCACTCACACACACACACACACAGCCAGTCTGCAGAAAGAGGTAGGCCACACACACACACACACACACACACACACGCACACACACACACACACACACACACACACACACGCAGCCAGGCTTCAGAAATAGGTATGCACCACACACACCTTTCAGAACATGCTCATCCCCTTATCCAAAAGGGGAAAACATCAACTAAATAATTAGTTTTAGTGGATTTAGATGCATGCGTGTTTGATCGCCCATGGAAAAAATGGCTTCTTTTGGTGATCTGAACGTTCCCCCCTCTCTTTGCCAGGCGGAGGAGATGAAGAAGCGCCTCTACCGATTGGACAAGATCGAGAAGGGCCTCCAGAGCTTCCTGTTCGAGGACCAGATCCGCGCCCTCTCCCTCTCCAAGCGGTCGCGCCGTGCCGTCTGGTCCCCCGACACGGTCCTGAGGGCCCGCAAGATCCGCTGTGCCGTGGGCACCAAGGGCTACGAGTTCCTGCGGGAGATGGGCTACCCGCTGCCCTCTTACCGGACCCTCTGCAACCGCCTGGAGACCAAGATCGTGGTCACCGCCGCCATGAGCTGCCAGGAGCTGGCCGAGCTGGGCCTGGGCCTCATGGCCTCCTGTCACAGCCCGGAGCGAGGCGCCGAAGAGGAGGAGGAGGAAGAGGAGGAAGAGGAGGAGGAACTCATAGGGGTGATGTCATGAACGAGACATTAAGAGGAAGACTCTTTTTTTTTGTACTGCTTTTTCCAGGCCACGTTGATGTGAAGGACACGGATGATGTCACAGTGTGTTTTACGAGGGAGGGGGGGAGGGGGGGCGGCCATGTTTGATGTGGTACCTGGTCTGTGACATCAATAGGCCTTCCTCTTGGTGTGTTTGGAGTTCTAAAATGAAGGATGGGATCCTAAAGGGGCCGGTCCAGTCCATGGAGGTTGACTAGATGGCTGCAGGTCATCTAACCCTAACCCTAAAGGGGCCAGTCCAGTCTAGCAATGTGGGCTAGATTTCTGCAGGTCATCTAACCCTAACCCTAACGGGGCCAGTCCAGTCTAGCAATGTGGGCTAGATTTCTGCAGGTCATCTAACCCTAACCCTAACCCTAACCCTAAAGGGGCCTATCCAGTCTAGTGTTGTGGGCTAGATGGCTGTAGGTCATCTAACCCTAACCCTAAAGGAGCCAGTCCAGTCCAGTCTAGTGTTGTGGGCTAAATGGCTGTAGGTCATCTGAGTCTACAGCAGACCAACAAGGAAGACAAACGTTAAGCTTAACGCTAAAAGAGACCCAGTGTTCACCAGTGAATCCCCAGTTGGCTTCATTTCTACTCGTGATGAAATGCCTCCGATGCTTTTGATAGACCTCATGATTTTTATGAATGTATGAACGGCGGACAAAAACTGTCCAGGTCCAAATGTAAAGATTTGCACAAAAGGGTTGCCAGATCGTCTTAATGAATTATGGGTTAAGAAATGTGTGCTTGAAAATGAATACTCCTGCCTACTGATAAAGAAAATAAAACTATAAGAACATTTTATTGTCAAAAGTCGCAGGATATGAAGCAGTAGCTGGCAATGAAAATTCATACAACTACAAGTCTGGAGCTAAAAACACAAGCTGTCTCCACTGGCTCCTGAAATAGATTTCGGTTGAATTGGAATCAAAGCGGTTCTTTTCTATTAAGAGGATATAAACCTTTACTCCGTTCTCAGAACGTGGTTTCTATTAAAAATAGAAATAGTATTTTTTTACTACTGCTGTAGTACGACGGCATTGGATTGCGACACAGCATTGAGAGTGTTTGGCATTTCTTTTTCCAGCTCACAGCTTGTGAACTTTGTCCTTGGCACCAATGTTCTGATGCTCTAAAGAGAGTATCTAATTGTGATCACCAGACGGTAATCATCATAGGTTCCTTTTAAGGGTTTGATACTGTGATGTGTGTAAAGTTCTGAGCGGGTTGACATGCACAGATATTTACCAGAGATCCAAACTCGAGGTACTGTGAGATTAAAGAAATATATTTGATTGTTCTTTGCCTGTTTGTGAGAATTACTTTACTGCCTATGATTATATTAATATAATGACTTTTCATTCCCCACCGAGAGTTTGAAGTTTAGTGACAGAATTCTGTATTTCCAGGTGCATCTGACATTCCTTAGATCATAGAAGTAGACTTGGATTTTGTATTGTTTTTTTTACTGCAAAACCTTCCTACAGAATTGTACGTGTTGGCCTAATAATTTCAATTTCAATTCATATTAGAACCAACATTTGGAATATATTTCTCTAGTTGTATCACATCCACCAGAAAAGAAGTGTACTTACTGTTTATAAAATAGGCATTTGGATTTACGTTCCACTACAGTCCAATCAGTTACCCTGACCTCCGCCCCCTGGTATTTGTAAAGTAATCAGTACTTTGCTTTAATCAATAGAGTCTCATGCCATAGTATCAACACTGACAGTGGCCCCCGATGTGGTAACCCCACCAGGGGTGGTGTTATGGGGTAGGGGTGGGGGTGTACTGGGGGTTATGGGGGGGCAGAGCCTAACTGAGGACAGGATTCATAACCTCCTTCACGAACCTTAGTTGGATCAAACACTTTGGAGAGGACCAAGCAGTTGAGGTTGGTTAAAATTTCAATTGTACTCTTATATGATCCTATATGATGTGTGTGTGTGTGTGTATTGAATCCGTGCTGGCTGCTGGGGGAATCAACTGGGTGGCTTGGTATTACTCGGCTTGTGTGTTCAGGCTGGTTTCTGAATTCACTTAAACTGATTTTATATGACTTCTTAAAGAGCACAGTGGGTGGAAAAAAAACACCTTATCTTAAAGTGTGGGTTAATGAAGGTTTGTCCTCAATACATCTACACAACTGTTTCTGAAATATTTTCTTTAAACTCACAATTCCATGCAACTCATTGGGACCAAGGAAAGTCAGCACTTTAAAAAAAAAAAAAATGTAAGTTTCTTCTCTTATTGAGACTTACACGCGCCAGGGTGTATTTACCCTGAAAACGAACGTCGGTGTCACGGACTCGTTGGGTGTTTCTGTATCCTAAGCTTTGTCCCCCCTCCCACCCAGGCTTGGAGAAGGAGGAGCAATGAGAGCCCCCCTGTCTGTGTGTCTCTGGGCAGTCCTGTCAGCCCTACTCTGGGCCACCACCCCTGGATCTCTGCTGGTGGAGGGGGACCGCGACGGTTCAAGGATCTGCAAGCCTGCCCCCAACTGGCAGATTATGGGCGTGGCGCCCATGCAAGGCCTTCTGGGCGATGTAGTGGTCGTAGCGCTGCTGAAGGCCAGCTGACATTTCTGTCTCACTCAGGCCTCCAAGTAAGACAGCGACACGTCTGGGTGGGGAAGAGAGATATCTCCTGTTTGGTTAGTTTGGTCATATCATATAATATAGGGAATATTAACCATTTGAATGCTATGGAAGTGGGATGGAAATACTGTGATTTGTTCCAAACTGAGTTAGCCTGCTAGATTTCAAAATCATCCACCACTCATTTTACAGTGAAAGCGTTTAGATAATAGCGAAGCCCTAACACAAAAACTCGGAAGAAGTAACGGTTGGGAGTGCTTCAAATCATGCTTTATGGGGACCATTAACAGACACACACATCGTTGTTTTACTTGTAAACGGTACCTAAATGTCAAAGCCTTCTCCTACCTGTTTCATCACTTTAGAGCTACATCAATGCTAAAGATGAGTTTGTATGACGGACAATCTCCGCTAGGCATGACAGTGTCTGGGTAAAGAGGATTCAGGTCCACCTCGGTCAACCCCCCCCCCCCCCCCCCCCCCCCCCCCCCCCCCCCCCCTCTGTCGTCCCTGTCCAGAATTGGAGGCCTGCGTGAAAAGCTGTTTCGCAGCAACCTGACGGACGTGTCCTTCCTCGTCGTCAACGAACGGGAGGCCCAGTCCAGAGCCATGTACTGGGAGCTGAAGAGGAGGGCGCCCCCTGGTGTTCCGGTGTACCAACAGGGGCCCCTGCAGGACGACGTATGGGAGGCCCTGGACGGAGACAAGGACGACTTCCTGGTTTATGACCGGTAAGGTGTTTCCAGGTGAATTGATTGGTGGAGAGGAAACAAGGATGACTTCCTGGTTTCTGACTAATAGGATGTTTTGATGGATTGATTGGTGGGAAGACGGATTCATTTCTTCTTCTTCTCCTCCTCCTCCTCCTCCTCCTCCTCCTCCTCCCTGTCAGGTGTGGTTTGCTCACCTTCCATATAGTCCTACCCTACAGCTTTCTCCACCAGCCTTACGTAGAGGCTGCTGTTAGAGCCACTTACAACAAGAACATCTGCAACTGCTCTGTAAGCACACACACACACACACACACACACACACACATACACCTTACAGCCTTACATAGAGGCTGCTGTCGGGTCCAACTACCACAAGGAAATCTGCTCTGTAAGTACAAATACACACATACACAAACACACCTAAACACAGACACACACATACACAGACACACCTAAACACAGACACACACATACACAGACACACCTAAACACAGACACACACATACACTTTAAATCCTTACATAGCGGCTGCTGTTAGAAACACCTACCACAAGAACATCTACACACACACCTACACAGACACACACGCACACACCTACACACACAAACACACACACACACACATCTAAATCTGTCGTGGCAGCCCTTTTAGCTGTCATGCTATTGACTTGATTGAGGGTTATAGACATGGGCTGTAGTCCACTGAGCTGCTCCTCCGCCCCCAGGCGAACGCCACCACCACCCTGTTCAACAGCACCCAGCCGCTCCACGCTCTACAGAACCAGACTACAGCTCCCAGAATCCTAGAGGGCTATACCGCAGGAGTACAAGTGAGCGCTGCAGAGGAGGGCAACAGCACGACTCCTCCTTCGTCTCATCATCACCATCATCATCATCATCCTCATCATCATCATCATCATCATCATCATCCTCATCATCATCATCATCATCATCATCATCATCCTCAGAATCAACATCATGATCAACATGATTAGAATCAGAATCCATAGAGTCTAGTTATAAAACAAAGTGTGAAATAATAATCGGTCAATAATTCTGCTCTTGAACCTACCCATCAGCCTCAAAGTGAACTGTGCTGAAAAACATAGCACCTCATTTGATAGCGTCAGGGTTTCCTCCACCGTCCAACGATAAGTCAACTGATCCCATTGCCGAGATATGATTTCTCTGTATGATGGGGTCCGTGTGTGTGGGTGTAGCTGCGTGCGTGCGTGTGTGTGTGTGTGTGTGTGTGTGTGTGTGTGTGTGTTTCCGGTCCTTACACCACTCTTCTGCTGTTGATGAAGACTACAGTTTAAACCTTTAACAAGGTGTCTGCAGACGGATGTTCAGGTAGAGAGTAAGGTGGGCTGGCCGGCCACCCTCACACACACACACACGCACGCACACAGACACACACCACACACACGACCTACTGACTGTCCACCATCTTTACCCCAACACACACATACATACAGGAGACCTACCAACTGTCCGTCATCTTTACCCTAACACACACACACACACACACACACACACACACAGGAGACATACTGACTGTCTGCCATCTTTACCCCAACACACACCTACACACAGGAGACATACTGACTGTCCACCAACTTTACCCCAACACAAACACTCACACACACACACAGGAGACCTACTGATTGTCCCTCATCTTTACCCCAGCACACACACACACACACACACACACACACACACACACACACAGGAGACCTACTGATTGTCCCTCATCTTTACCCCAGCACACACACACACACACACACACACACACACACACACAGGAGACCTATTGAGGTCATATCCTACTCGTTCAGATTCCATCGATGCGCTAGCTGGTCAAGATGAGGTGGATATGTTTTTCTCTATGAGTAAGTGACTAGTTATGAAATTTGAGACCAGTCTGACATTAATTTGACATCTCTCTCTCCAATCATCTCTGATTTGGTTTTAAAATGTTTTGCCCACATGTGGATGTGGTAGATGCTACATTTCAAAAGAAATGTAATATGTTCACTATAATAAACATAAAAAGTTTTTCTATTTTCAATGGTCATTACTCTAACATTTTAAGTATTTTTTTTATAAAAAGAAAAAACGAATTGACAAGGCCAACCTTTCTCGCTGTAAGTAGCCAGCTCAGCAAAGATGGAGCTTAAGGGTTGGGTAAGTAAATCCTAAAGGCAGTCTAAACTTAGCTTATCCAACAGGATTTCAGATCTGTCAGTCAGACCACGAACAGAAGAGGATCTATGGGAGCCGGTGTATCAAGCGGTACGTTTCGTGTTTTTGAAAATGTGATTTCGAGCTGTACCGTAACCTTATTAGAAATAATATGTACTTTGAGAATTTGTCCTGTGCAGGCCTTTGGTCTTCCTACCAGTAGATGGCATTAATTTCCCATTTTTAGAGTCTGGTTCTGGGAACGAGAACAGTCCTTGAAGAACTAATTGTATTCAATCTATTAAGAAATCCAGACACAAAGGAAAGAAATGGATGAATTACTTTTGATCTTTTTGTAACATTTCCTGATTTCTTGTACTTCCAACTTGAGATCCAAAATGTGTTTTATGACTTATTTTTTACAGTTTAGTGACATTCAGGTTTGCAAATGATCACAGCGTGGCAAAAACTTCAGGTCTTCTACCAAGGGATTCTGGACCATGGAGGTTACACACACACACACACACACACACTGCTGCTTCTGGGTAACCTTTTTGTTTCTAAAACAGTTTCCTCAAACAAAGACCAAGGTTGTCTCTCCTTTACTAATTACCAGACAACAGGACAGATGGTTGGCTACTGGTCTACTCCCCTCTGCCAATCACCTGCATCTTCCTGTGCTACCTCTTCCTGGTGTGGGCGGGGCCTAAGGTGATGCAGAAGAGGCAGCCAGTCAACCTTAAGCCTATCCTCATTGTTTACAACTTTGCGATGGTCTGCCTTTCTGCATACATGTTCTATGAGGTAATAACACAAGCCCAGACCCAGGAGTAGATCTCACAGTGACCAGACAGTTACAAAATGTTTTGATAGTTGATATCTGTGATAGGAGCATAGAATCTATTAACAGGACTGTTATATAATAGTTCAAAGTTATAGTAACCCAACAGAAATGATTGAATCACCTTTCACGGCTTAAAATGGTTGTGTTGTTAGGGTACACCAACAATCGTAATACTTCGTCATTTTAAGTTTGAAACTATGGTAATTTACTGATCCAATGTTGAAATGGTTTCGCAACCAAAGGGACTTGTTGGGAAAACTGTTTGTGTGTTTGTAGTTCACAGCATCAGCCTGGTTGGCCAGTTACAGCCTACTGTGTCAGCCAGTGGACTACAGTGACCATCCTCTGGCTATGAGGGTAACAAGTCCCTGGCATTGTTCATAAGACAATAGAATCACATTATGCATGTTGCATCTCCAGTAGAAATAGAATATACTACAAGATTAATAAGTATACCAAAGATATAACTCATTGGCATTCCTTCAGCCATGAGCGCTAAGGTAATATTTATACTATATAATTGGTTTATGTTTCAGGGATTTAATATCTTAACTAACACAATCCTAAAAGTATTGTCTACCTAGATACTGTGCCAAACTAGTACCATGTTACTGTTTGATATCAATACTACTATGTTAGTGGCTAATATTTGATATCAATAGTACCATGTAAGTGGCCCAAATTTAATATTAATAGTACCATGATTTAAGTGGCTAATATTTGATACTACTAATATCTCAATACTTTCTGACTGCTTTCTGTTTGCGGTCTGAGCAGATGGCTAACGTGTGCTGGTGGTTTTACTTCTCCAAAGTCATTGAGCTGAGTGACACAGTGAGTAATCCCGCCCACAGCCAGTCAAAATGTCCTCCATTTTGTGGATAACTTTGCAAGTGAATGTTCAACTAGTGCACTGTTGACGTGTGTGTGTGTGTGTGTGTGTGTGTGTGTGTGTGTGTGTGTGTGTGTGTGTGTGTAGATCTTCTTCATCCTGAGGAAGAAAAACAGCCAGCTCACCTTTCTTCATGTTTATCATCACGGCACTATGATCTTCAACTGGTGGGCCGGGGTCAAATATGTTGCTGGGGGGCAATGTGAGAGCACACTCACACATACACACACATGCGCCAACACACACACGCACACACACACACGCACACGCGCCAACACACACACACGCACACACATACTCAAACATGTAAACAGACACTTGCATATTAAAACACACAAAGTAGTTTTTCTCAGGTTTTTTAATCAGTGTATGTGCTTCTAAACCTATATATATATATATGTGTGTGTGTGTGAGTGTGTGTGTGTGTGTGTGTGTGTGTGTGTGTGTGTGTGTGTGTGTGTGTGTGTGTGTGTGTGCATTGTGTTTCCACAGCCTTCCTCATCGGTCTGATCAACTCCCTGGTTCACGTGGTGATGTACCTGTATTATGGTCTGGCAGCTCTCGGACCTAGCATGCAGAAATATTTGGGATGGAAACGCTACCTCACCTCCCTTCAACTGGTCAGTGTGTGTGTGTGTGTGTGTGTGTGTGTGTCCTAACCTAGCCTTTTAAAGCAGGTGGATTGCCTTCTGTGCAGATATATTAGATTAGGTTCTGTTGCCTATAAATCGCTTTGAGGATTCAATCTAAAACAACACAGAGATAAAAGGGAATTCACACACAATAGAATATAGTGTGTTCTACTTCTTTGGGCAGTTACAACACACCACAGTAGGATGCAGCCCACAACATCTTATATCTGAGCAAAAAAATGTTTATCTCAAATTCAGCTAAAAAATAATAATCTATTAAATTTGCATTGATTCTGATTGTAAAAGTAAATTTGTCTAACTAAACAAACAAACAAACAAAAATCGAATGGAGTTTGTAACAATAGTAAAAGCTGTCTAAATATATATATATATATATTAGTATATAGAGAGAGATAGTCCTAAGGGAAATAGTTAACAATCACCGAATCAAGTTTTTACATTGTTTTAATGACCATAATGGTAGATCTGATGAAGGATATTGGAAAATATACTAAATGATAAGTTAATTTAGATTAGATTCATCACCTTATTGTTATTGCACAGAGAGAAACTTACAGAAAAAAACCTTTATTCATACAACGAATATTGAATAACAGAGAACATTTCATTTTCTCCATAAATGTATTATACATGGCTATACCTTCTGTTGAAAATAAGCCGGTCTTAGGTTAATTATTAATTAGTAACCCAGGTCTGGCTAGGCACTAGCGGGCAGTCTGTTTGGGCGCTACATGGCCCATTGTTCTGGTTAGCGAGCACAGAAGATCGCTATTGTTTCCGACGACCAGCTGTAGGTATCGCATTGTCGCTAACGATAGCTCACTTATGGTTCCCTATTGTCCCCAGTCACCAACGCGCATTGTTCGAGCTAGTGAACATCAGTCCGTATTGTTCTAGCTCTCTTACATTTCACGTCGGCCGGGCAGAATGTTTGGGTGCGGGTGCTTTTTTTGGATGTGGGGGGGGGGGGGGGGGGGGGACTGGTCTTGCGAGCCATCGTGTGTATTGTCCTGGTGTGACGGCTAGCATATTGTGTCGCGGAGCTCAGGCTAAGGTCAGATTTGTTTGGCGAGCTAATCAGAGGTCTGCCTCCATTGTGGTGGGCTTGGTTTGCTGGTCCACTACAGCGCTGGGTCTCTGGAGGAGCTTCAGCTGACCCCCCAGAACCCCCCAGAACCCCCCAGAACCCTCTCCACTAATTAAGGACCAACCGCTCAACCGACGCCGTGGAAACGGCGCCAGACACACACACACACACACACACACACACACACACACACACACACACACACACACACACACACACACACACACACACACACACACACAGAGAAAGAGGCACTCAAACACAGACGGCAAAATACTGTATAAGCTGTCTAAGTGGGGAAAGACACGTTTATAACTTTGACCTTGATTAACTTTAGCTGATATTCTCTTTATCTCTCTCTCTCTCTCTCTCTCTCTCTCTCTCTCTCTCTCTCTCTCTCTGCTATAGCTCCAGTTTGGGGTAATCACAGTGCACACGGCCTACAACCTGTGGACGGACTGTGACTTCCCCAACTCCATGAACCTGGTGGTGTTTGGCTACGCGCTCAGCCTCATCGCCCTCTTCAGCAACTTCTACTACCAGAGCTACGTCAGCAGGAAGACCAAGAAGACCTGAGAGGGAGGGAGGGAGGGAGGGAGGGAGGGAGGAGTAGAAGGGAAAGAGGGCAGGAGAGAATGGAGAGAGGGGGAGAGAAGGGAGGGGGGGAGAGAGAGAGAGAAGAAGGGAGGGAGGGAGGGAGAGGGGGAGGAAAGTAGTTAGGCAGGGAGGGAGGGAGAGAGGGGTAACTTGTACCACCGAAGCTACATCAGCAGGAAGAGCAAGAAGAGGAGTAAAGAATGAGAGAATAGAAGAAAAGAAAAGAGATAAAAGAGAGGAGGAAAACTGAGGAAAAAAGAGACGGTTTTACTTTGTCTTTGTCAAATGAGAATGTTTTTATTTATATCTATCAAATGTTATTTTTGTTTTTTTACTGATAATGTTTAGTAAAAAAAAAAAGGTTAATTTGAGTTGTGTGGGGGTTTTAATGTCTGATCACTTAGAGACCTTATCTATCCAGCATGTCCACACACCCACCCACACACACACACACACACACCCACACACCCACACACACACACACACACACACACACACACAGATGAAACGGGTCACGCTCCGGTGATTCTGCCAAATTGAAATAAACCCGGGCAGATCCCTCCTCCCTCCCTCCTTCTCCCTCCCTCCCTCCTCCTCCCTCTCTCCCTCCTCCTCCCTCTCTCCCTCTCTCCCTCCTCCTCCCTCTCTCCCTCCCTCCGTGCTCCCTCGTCCTTC
>CM030189.1:2663588-2673588 GCA_017639675.1 Aplochiton taeniatus
TGTCTCTTTAATGTTTAAAGTCAGGGGAGCGAGTGGTGAGGACTCTGCTCCTTTGTTCTGCTGCTGCTCTCTGGAATCGCCTTGGAATCGCTGGTTGAGATATGTCTTCCTTCAATGCTTCCTTCCTGTCTGCTGTCCTTCCTTCCATCCTTCCTTCCTTCCTTCCTTCCTTCCTTCCTTCCTTCCTTCCTTCCTTCCTTCCTTCCTTCCTTCCTTCCTTCCTTCCTTCCTTCCTTCCTTCCTTCCTGCCTTCCTTCCTGCCTTCCATCCTTCTTTTCTTCGTTCCTTCCTTCCTCACTCGGTTCCACTCTTTTTTTCCTTCTATCTTTCCTCTCTCACTCTCTCCTTTGTCTGACCAAACCCTGATTGATTAATTCTCTCCAACTCATGTCTGGAGGATGAAGCTGTATTTCCTGGATTGTAGGGAAAGGGAACCTGATTAGTGTTAGAGTCTGTGTCTATGGAAACCAGTAAATGGAACAGTGTTAGAGTCTGCCACTATGGAAACCAGTAAATGGAACAGTGCTAGAGTCTGTCACTATGGAATCCAGTAAATGGAACAGTGTTAGAGTCTGCCACTATGGAAACCAGTAAATGGAAGAGTGTTAGAGTCTGTCACTATGGAAACCAGTAAATGTAACAGTGTTAGAGTCTGTCACCATGGAAACCAGTAAATAGATCAGGGTTAGAGTCTGTCACTATAGAAACCAGTAAATGGAACAGTGTTAGAGTCTGTCACCATGGAAACCAGTAAACGGAACAGTGTTAGAGTCAATGAGTCAATGTGGACTCAATGTACCAGTGACCTCCATAAAGCCTGCTCTGGGACCAGCCACTAGGTCACCTTGGCGGATGCGAGGTCGTCGACCCTTTTAGGCCTGTCGGGGTCCCTGTCTGGTCGGGAGCGGAGGAGGCCGAGGGCTGGAGGCACTTTGATGGGATCTCAGGACACAGAGATGTCAAGGTCTGGATGGGAGCGGAGCCATTAGCGGAAGTGGTGATGGTGAAGAAAATAACCCACTTATGAAAAAGGAGAGAAAATGAGAGGAGAATCTATTTATGGAGAGAAAAAGCAGAGAGCGGGGGATCGGTTGTGAGGAGGGGCCGTGGGCTAAGCGGGGGGTCTTAAATGAAGGTCTATGGACGCCTGTTACCCATAATGCAATGAGGCAAGCCCGAGGGACCATAAACCCCCGGACTGTTGCACCCCTGTGTAGAGTCATAATGGGCCGGTCCAAAGCACTTCCTGCTGACGCATCACACTGCCCTAGTTACTGTTGTGAACTCTGTTGTGTAAGTCCAGTTTACTTTGGCCCTGCAGTGCAAACTATACCTCTTTGTCTTCCCACATTCTGTCTATACACACACACACACACACACACACACACACACACACACACACACACACACACAAACATACGCGCACACACACACACACACACACACACACACACACACACACACACACACACACACGTGCACACACACACACACACACACACACACACACATACACACACACACTTACACACACACCCCACCCCCCAAGAAACGCACACACACCCTCCTTCCCCAACACACACATACACACACACACACACACACACACCAACACCCTGCATAATTTAGAAATAAAGAGACATAGATCTGGAAGGTATAGATGTATAGACCCTGTATCCTTCCCCCTACTGTAAATCCAGTCTACTCAGTATAAATCTACGGTTCTTGACCTTCCCCCCACTGTAAATCCACTCTACTCAGTATAAATCTACGGTTCTTGACCTTCCCCCTACTGTAAATCCAGTCTACTCAGTATATATCTACGGTTCTTGACCTTCCCCCTACTGTAAATCCAGTCTACTCAGTATATATCTACGGTTCTTGACCTTCCCCCCACTGTAAATCCAGTCTACTCAGTATATATCTACGGTTCTTGACCTTCCCCCCACTGTAAATCCAGTCTACTCAGTATATATCTACGGTTCTTGACCTTCCCCCCACTGTAAATCCAGTCTACTCAGTATATATCTACGGTTCTTCACCTTCCCCCCACTGTAAATCCAGTCAGCTCAGTATATATCTACGGTTCTTGACCTTCCCCCTACTGTAAATCCAGTCTACTCAGTATATATCTACGGTTCTTGACCTTCCCCCCACTGTAAATCCAGTCTACTCAGTATATATCTACGGTTCTTGACCTTCCCCCCACTGTAAATCCAGTCAGCTCAGTATATATCTACGGTTCTTGACCTTCCCCCCACTGTAAATCCAGTCTACTCAGTATATATCTACGGTTCTTGACCTTCCCCCCACTGTAAATCCAGTCTACTCAGTATATATCTACGGTTCTTGACCTTCCCCCCACTGTAAATCCAGTCTACTCAGTATATATCTACGGTTCTTCACATCCTACCAATCTTTATTTTCCTGTGCCTCGTCTACACAGCTGCCTTCACAAACACACACAAACACACACACAGATGTGCTATCACACACACACACACACACACACACACACACACACACACACACAAACACACACACAGATGTGCTATCACACACACACACACACACACACACACACACACACACACACACACACACACACACACACAAACACACACACAGATATGCTATCATACACACACACACACACACACACACACGCACGTAAACCCACACACATTTTACAAGACTCTAAGACAAAGGCCCCTTTACACACCGGACCTCCTCATATGAAATATTAATAGCGGCATAATTTAGCAAGGCTCCATCGGGAGTGAGGGAGGAGACTGGCTGTCAGGACCAATAGCAGCAAGCAGGACGTAGCAGAACTACAACAACCATACAGAACTACAACAACAAACAGAACTTCAACAACAAACAGAACAACAACAACCAAACAGAATTACAACAACCATACAGAACTATAACAACAAACAGAACAACAACAACCAAACAGAATTACAACAACCATACAGAATTACAACAACAAACAGAACAACAACCAATCAGAATTACAACAACCATACAGAACTACAACAGCAATACTGAACAACAAGAACAATACAGAACTACAACAATCATACAGAACTACAAGAACCATACAGAACTACAAGAACTATAAAGAACTACAACAAGAATAGAGAACTACAACAACAACACCGGGACCTGCAGTTAGATACAGAGCTACAACAACAATACAGAATTACAACACAGAACTACAACAACCATACAGAACTACAACAACGATGCAGGGGCTCTCCAGCTAGATAAAGAACTACAATAACCATACAGCAGATCTCCAGCTAGATAGGCCTACAGAACTGCAACAAGAATGCACAACCACAACTCCTATTTTAGAACTACAACAATGCAGGGGATCTTCAGCTAGATACAGCTCCGGGTTTACTGTAAAGGGACAATGCCACTACTTTAGATGACATTCTTGAGAGTCTTTCTGTTTGATTATTGTCCTCCTTCTCTCTTACTCCCTCTCTCTCTCTCTCTCTCTCTCTCTCTCTCTATATATATATATATATATATATATGTGTATATATGTGTGAGTTAGATACAGAGTTTGGGAGGGAGTTGAATTAGCTAGTTCCTTCCAATAGCTGGGGTGGTGCAGTCCCCTGCAGAGCTGTGAAAGAGAAGGGTGTGTGTGTGTGTGTGTGTGTATGGGGGGGGGGGCCGCAGTGGTAACATTTGCTCCGGCATTATTGATGTGCTGCGATGACCTTTCTTTATACAGCCAAACACTCCACCATCAAACACAGTCTGTGTGGCAATGGTGGGCCTGAATAGCCTCCTTCATTTCTCTCTCTCTCTCTCTCTCTCTCTCTCTCTCTCTCTCTCTCTCTCTCTCTCTCTCTCTCTCTCTCTCTATCTCTCTCTCTCACTCTCTCTCTCTCTCTCTCTCTCTCTCTCTCTCTCTCTGTCTCATCCCTTCTATCTCTCTACCTGTGTTCCTCAATCGCTCTCTCTCTTTTCATCTCCCTCACATACACGAAATTCTTTGCTTTCATTCTTTTTCTTTAAGCCCCCCCACCCCCACTCTATGGCTCACTCTTCCTCCACTCCGTCCTCTTCCTCTCCTTTTTCTCTGTAGTGGTGAACAGGCGCACAGCGTTCCACTTTATGGAACATGACAGCCAGCGTCTGATAATGCCCCCCACTCCCCCCACCTCCCCATCTTCATTTGGAATCCTAATCTCCCCGTCTTTGATAAACGGCAGCTCATCTGCATATCAAGGCCTTATTCCCCCATCACCACCACTAGCTCCCTGGTCCCCCCCCCCCCCCCCCCCCCCCCCCCCCACACACACACACACACACCACCACCGCCAGCACCACACACACGCACACACACACACCACCACCGCCACCACCACACACCCACGTACACACACAAACCCTCTTCAAAAAACGAGTAGATAAAAATATAAAGTATTGAAGTCTTTCTTCAGGATAGCTTTTTCTGTCCCATTTCTGATCTTCTTAGTCCCATTGGAAGATAGGGAGGCATGAATGTTGATTTGATTGCTTGATTCAGGTAAAAGGAAGAGATGGGATTGGAGGATGCAAGACCACTGCTTTCTTTCAGCCAATGGAGCGACAAGGCTAAGATTTTATCATCAAGGTTTTATGTAGCTAACAGCACTTCATGAGAAACCATAGCTTTGCAGTGTGTGTCATTTGTGTGTGCGTGTTTGAGAGAGACAAATAAGAAAGGGAGAGAGAGAGAGAGAGAGAGAGAGAGAGAGAGAGAGAGAGAGAGAGAGAGAGAGAGAGAGAGATGAGAGTCATGATTAAGATGAGCTCCTGAATTTTTTTGCTTTTGTTTTGTTTTGAGATGAGATAGACCTTAGAAAAACAGCAAATATTGAATCTAACTTAATAAATGTTAAAAGTTATCAAATGAGGTCAAACATAGCAAAAATATCCAAATAATCAACCCTGAACAGACTACCCTCAAAGCGAATCCAGAACAAAAAAAGGAGAAAAGGCAGAAAGGGAGGAAGAGAAGAAAGAAAGGAAGGAAGGACGAACCACAGAAAGATGTTTTAATCCTGATGGAATAAATAACAAACAAATTAAGAATAAAGAAGGAGGAAAAGAGAGCAAGGATTAATCATCAGAAACAAGGAGGGGATTTGTAGAATAACCAGCAGAGTTCTTCTGCTTCACATTCAGGGTAAGAGTGCTAATATAACCCTAAACTGCACACAAATACTGACAGTGCTATTTAAGAAGATTAAAAACAAGAAGATTGTACTAATATTATTTGCAAACCACTAAATTGCTAAGTTTGCTAACTGTGGAGATTTGTTAGCATCTTCAACTGCTGGCATCTTTCAAAAAACAACAACAACAACAAACAAAAAAAAAAAAAAAAAAAAAAAAAAAAAAAAAAAAAAAAAAAAATTTTTGTTGCATCGTTTAAAATGGCCAATGAAGCAGCAGCAGCAGTTACACCCCGCCCCTTTGCCTTCCCTGAGGAGATCCACTCTGAGAGTGGCAGACGCCAGTTCAAACTGCAGATACAAAAGGAAAATCCACACACACTGTTTAAAGACTGCAGCCTGATCAAAGGCAAAACTACCACAACTAACCTGCTCTTTTACACTGAACACACTGACGCATGGCACTCAGCTATCTGCTCTCATTATAAACATGTTGATAAGCATGGGATCTGTAAGGGACGGCAAATCTACATATTTGAGGACAGTGAAAAAAATTCAGATGGCAGATTCCTCACAATCAACCTATACCACTCTGGTACTGTATTGATACAAGGAAATGAACCTGCACTAAATAAGTTTGAAGAGGACTTTTCCTCTCTCAGAAGTCTTTCTGACAATGAGCCCCTACGCCCCATCCCAGAATCACACAGAGCAGAGGGAGAACCTGTACCATGTATAAACTCCAGCACCAGCCCTCCACGGAGCCCAAACTCCAGTGTAGCTCAGCTCAGAGACAGCCTGGCCCTATTAGAGGTGGAGGTGATAGAACTAAGAGAGCAGACCTTGACCCACACCTCCACCAGCACCGATACCGAGCCCCTCAGAGACCAGATCAATCAAATCAAAAAAACATTTCAAGTGACAGTGCAGGAGCTAAAGAGTGACATAGTCAAACTGCAGCAGGACAGAGAGACACTTAAAACGGAGCTGGCAGAGTGCAGAGACAGCGCAAAAAAGCAATGGGCAGACCACAAACAGGAGCTGAGGAGAGAACTTTCAACCCTCAGAGAAGAGCTGCACCAAAGGGATACTATTATAGAGGCCCTAAAATCAAAACTGCAGTCTCCCCCCACCATCCCCAACACTGCCCACACTGACCACCCCCAGCCAGCCCCCGGACCCTCGCAGCCAGCCCCCGGACCCTCGCAGCCAGCCCCCGGACCCTCGCAGCCAGCCCCCAGACCCTCGCAGCCAGCCCCCGGACCCTCGCAGCCAGCCCCCAGACCCTCGCAGCCAGCCCCCAGACCCTCGCAGCCTGCCCCCGGGGCCTCACAGCGAGCCCCAAGATACTTGCAGCCCCCGGCCATAGACCACCCTAATACGGCCTCTAACACACTCACAGCAACTCAAACACAGACATCTCCCCACAATCCAACACATGATGAGCAGAGCAGCAGATCAGCAGCATCACACAAAAACACTGAAATCGCCATACTCATTGACTCAAATGGTAAATTCCTAGAAGAAGAGAAGCTCTTCCCAGGACACAGGACATCCAAGATCTGGTGCCCAAGAACAAAGGATGCCCACCAAATCCTTTCAAAAGACACCCTTGGCCAGCCCAGCTGCATCATCATCCACACGGGCACAAATGATCTAAGAGCAGAACAGGAGAGAGTCGGAGATATGGTCTGCAGGGTGGCAGAGAGAGCTGCAGAGGCTTTCCCCAATGCTAAGGTCATAATATCCACCCTCCTGCCACGCAAAGACTTCCACCCTGCCACTATCCAAAGAGTGAATGCACACATTTCCAGAGGATGTGCCCTCATCCCTAATGTGCACCTGGCCCACCATACCAACATCACACCCCACCACCTGTACGACCACGTGCACCTGAACAAACATACTGTTAAAGACTTTGTAAGGACACTGAAGGACGCAGCATTGGGCAGACACACACCCACAACAGATCAACGCAGAGGAGAACCTCCAACACTGCAGCCACACCACTACAACTACACACCCACCAGGAGCCCACCGGCACACCAACACCTACACACAGCTCAGACAGGACACCACCTACACCAGCGAAGCCTGCATCACCCAGCTCAGCGCTCTCAACTGACTAGACCACCACAACACCACTCCCCATCCAGACTGGCACCCCGACACCCACTAATCCCACCGGCTAACTGGTCCCAGCCAATGGACACAGTCACATCAGACCCAATGCCCCAGAACCAAACCCCACGGCCACAACGCAGCTACGCTCAAGCCCTCAGAGGACCTCAGAATTCTGATGAGATGGGTGAGATCAAACAATTGTTGCAGTACATCTGCACCAGACTTAGATAAATACATATACATATACACTGTACACTGTGGTATTAAATGATGAAGCACCTATGTAAAAAAAAAAAAAATATATATATATATATATATATATATATATATAATAATAATCATAATAATACAAAAAATGTTATGCTATGGATATGTACAACTGCTTCTTTAAGGTATATCTCATTTTAATCCAAAAAAAAAAAAAAAAAATACAAATAAATAAATAACAGAATATGACTTCACTCACTATTAGCATGTGGAACATTCAAGGGTTGAACTCATCAGCCTTTGGCTTAAAGAGCTTAAACAGCGACTTCCACAATCAGATCAAAAACCTTGACATCATCATCCTACAGGAGACATGGTGCAAGGCTGACACAGTCACTCACTGTCCCCGAGACTACAGGGAGATTGTAGTACCCTCTCAAAAAATGAGCACAGTACGCCAGGGCAGAGGCTCAGGGGGGCTAGCAATATGGTATAAATCGCACCTGCACGAAGTTATAGACACTCTCAAAATAGGAAAATACCACGTCTGGCTAAAAATTAAGAAAACCATATTGTCTTCCCAGAAGGACCTATTCCTCTGTGGAATATATATCCCTCCATCAGAGTCTCCCTATTATTCTGAGGAGATGTTTCCAGAGTTAGAGAGAGAGACCTGCCATTTCCAGGCCCAGGGAAATGTGCTCGTCTGTGGAGACCTGAACGCCAGAACAGGAACACAAGCTGACACTATAAACACACAAGATCATTTCACTAAAACTAAAATGTGTCTTACTAATCATTTCCCTCCCACCTGCAGGAACAACCATGACAACACAGTTAACAAAAATGGCAAAAACCTTCTGCAGCTCTGTCGAAGCCTGGGTCTGTATATCGCCAATGGACGGATAAGAGGGGACTCCTTAGGGAGATACACGTTTTGCTCACCTCTTGGGAACAGTACAGTAGATTATATGATAACAGATTTAGACCCCTTCTCTCTCAGTGCATTCACTGTTAAACCACTAACCCCCCTGTCTGATCACAGCCAAATTACTGTGTTCATTAAAAAGACAGAGACTAACCCCACTGCACACACACGGACCAGTAAGCTGTACAACATCCATAAAGCTTACAGATGGGCCCAAAACAGCACTGAAGAGTTCCAGAAAGCAATCAGCAGTCAAGAGATCCAAACAATATTAGACAACTTTCTGGACAGAACATACGTTCACAGTAAAGAAGGAGTCAATCTGGCAGTAAAAAACATCAATATGATTTTTGAAAGAACAGCAGAAAAAGCTAAATTAAAAATTAGGACTAGAGCTAAACCTAAACTCAAAAAA
Source organism: Aplochiton taeniatus (assembly GCA_017639675.1). NCBI lineage: Eukaryota > Metazoa > Chordata > Actinopteri > Galaxiiformes > Galaxiidae > Aplochiton > Aplochiton taeniatus. The sequence goes on from CM030189.1 coordinate 2,672,449, forward strand.
GAAGACAACTGGTTTGACAAAGATTGCCAAAACATTAGAAAAGAGCTTAGGAAATTATCTAACCAAAAACACAGAGATCCAAACAACACCGATATACGCCTTCTTTACTGTGACACACTAAAACTATATAAACGTACACTCAGATCCAAAAAAGCACAACACACACAGAGGCAGCTGGCAATAATCGAGGAGTCGATCGATACCAACCAATTCTGGGAAAATTGGAATAAACTAAAAAAAAGAGAACACAAAGAAGTAGCAATCCAAGATGGGGATATTTGGACGACCCATTTCCAAACCCTTTTTAGAAAAGTAGAATTAGATCCAAATTCACAGCAAAATCATATAAACCAAAAGCTTGAGGAACTGGAATTGGTAATTAAAAATCATCAAAACCCACTAGACTTTCCGATCACTGAGCAGGAAATTAGAGAGAAAATTAACAAACTGAAACCCAAGAAAGCATCAGGACCTGACAGCATCTTGAATGAAATGATTAAATGCACCAGCTCTAAGTTTCAATTGGCCATTACTAAAATATTCCATTTGGTTCTGAGTGTAGGTTTCTTCCCTGAAATTTGGAACCAAGGTTTACTAACCCCAATCTATAAAAATGGAGATAAATTTGACCCTAATAATTACCGAGGCATTTGTGTGAACAGTAATCTGGGGAAGGTGTTCTGTAGCATCCTGAACTCGAGATTTGTAAACTTCCTTACTGAGCACAATGTCTTGAGCAGAAGTCAAATTGGATTTTTACCAAATTACCGCACAACTGATCATATTTACACCCTACACACTCTCATTGAAAAATACGTTGTGCAAAACAGATCCCAAATTTTTGCATGCTTTATTGACTTCAAAAAGGCTTTTGACTCCATTTGGCACCAAGGAATGTTTTACAAAGTTATAGAAAGTGGTGTAGGGGGTAAAACATATGATCTCATAAAATCTATGTACACAGGAAACAAGTGCGGCATAAGAATTGGCAATAAAAGAACAAATTTCATCTCTCAGGAACGTGGAGTGAGACAGGGCTGCTGCTTGAGTCCAACGCTATTCAATATCTATATCAACGAATTGGCAAAAACATTAGAGGGTTCTGCAGCACCCGGGCTCACTCTCCACCACTCAGAGATT
>CM030189.1:2698157-2700657 GCA_017639675.1 Aplochiton taeniatus
TTAAGCAAACGTAATCCGCTTTGATCCAAATCCTTTATCTTTTGTTTATTTGCTGGTCAGACAGGACAAAGAACGCGGAGGCACTGACGTGGAAAATAATGTTTCCCTTCCAAGGCGAGAATGCGGCGATAGTTTTTCTATATTTAAAGTAACACACGCTGCCTTTAAATATTACAAAATGTTATTTGTGCGCACTGGGAAACCAGGAAATATGTCCAATAGGGTTACCCAACACAGCAACACAGTAGCGTTCAGTTCAAATGATCGATATCTGCTTCGCATTTTCGAGGCAATCGTTGCAGTAAAGCCATCACCGAGGGCTATTTCAAACAAAGGGGCATTTATCCAGCTCTATTTTTGCATACACAATGAATTCTTTATTCTGACAACAGTGTGAAAAATAGAATAAATACAACCAGGTTATCTTAGAATCGATTAGGTGGCAACAATTGATGGTCTATATCGCGGTTTTCATGCGGTCTACACGTTTTTGAAGTCAATAACTTAAAGAAAGACGATTTAAAATCACACATTAGAGCGAGGGGGTGTTTTGTTTTGGGATATTGCTGTTTTAAGTCTGTTTTAATGAACAATAATGCATTTGGTCTTTCTTCTTATAGATATGACCGTTTATTCATAGTCATAGTGTAGAGATGTATCTCCGACATTAGCAGGCACATTGGCCAAATGAAAAGGAAAGCTATACAAAGTGACTATTCTGGTTAGGCAAGGGATTACATTGTGGAGGTGTGTGCGTGCTCACTCTCAGCATGAGTATAACTGTGTGTGTGTGTGTGTGTGTGTGTGCGCGCGCGCGCGCGCGCATGGTTGAACGCAACATAGAAAAGACGCGCTGGACTGACAGCAAGGAGACCAGCTAGAGGACTGGGATTAATCTGTCGTGCTGAAATGTGTTGTACTGTCCCTGTGAGCAAACACATTCTCTTTTTACCTACGGCACACACACACACACACACACACACACACACACACAATGCACACAAAGCAAGCCTTTGAAGGTCACTGTACTACAAAGCTTTGTCTGTAGTCAACAAAACTCTGAACGGTGCAGGTGGCTGAAACCTGGAGGAAAGAACTGAAAATAATGCTGATGGCGGAGTACCTTAAGTGACACACACAGACAGACAGACAGACAGACAGACAGACAGACAGACAGACAGACAGACAGACAGACAGACAGACAGACAGACAGACAGACAGACAGACAGACAGACAGACAGACAGACAGACAGACAGACAGACGGTATAAAAGCCCGGTTGCTAGACCATTCTTATCTAGAACCAAACAATTTCTTTAGACGATGTCTCCAGTGTATCTTTCGACGTACTTCTCTATGGTCTCTTCAGGTCACCTGCAGTCTAGTCCGGCTCTTTAACGTCTAGTCCCCTATAGCTGGCTCTACGTGTACTAAGGTTGTATCCACGTTTCTAAAAGTTGTTACGTAACTTGGCCTCCCAATCCACACTTTCTTTTGGAAAAGGTTCAGTCAAAAAAATTATAACAACAGCAGTACTCGGAGTCAGCAGTGGTGAGCTGGTCTGGGGGCTGCTTTTACAGAAAAAGTCATTCTCTCTTTGATATATGTAGGTCATGGTCAGACTGGTCTTAGATCAGCACTATTAACACTGAAAGGCCTTATCAATTCAGACCCTCAGACTGGTCCTAGATCTGCTGTTCACACGTTTTGATAACATACAGTTCCTGGCAGTTTTAGACCCTTAACATAGAGTCTATGAACAGATGAACACACACATCCATACATACATACATACCATTCAAAAAATCCTACCCGACTTTGTCCAAAAACCAAGTTACTGTTAAATCAATATATTATAAGCGTAATATATCTTTATATAAATACATATATATACATATACATTTATAATGATTTTCTTGTCAAAGCGTCTGTTATGAATGTCATTACCCATTGAGCTGAACAGCAGTCTCACCGACCTCATTATCCTCATTATCATTAACATCACATTGTCGGTCCATGTGTTCATAATCAGCTTCAGAAGGGCTTAAGTCATAATTAGAACAATCAAACCGTGTGTGTGTGTGTGTGTGTGTGTGTGTGTGTGTGTGTGTGTGTGTGTGTGTGTGTAATCTCTCCATCCCCCATACAGCCATATATAACAGCAGTATCCCCCAAGCCAGGGCTTTATAAAGTCCTCAGACAGAGGGAGGGAGGGAGAGGTAGGGAGGGAGGGAGTCTCCAGCTTTGAGTCAGCCTTTAGGATTATTGGGTCATGCTTTGTTACCCTGCTGTAGAAGAAGCCCTTGTTCACCCAAAAGGGAGGGTGGGCGTGTGACTGTGTGTGTGTGTGTGTGTGTGTGTGTGTGTGTGTGTGTGGGGGGGGGGGGGGGGGGGGGGCGGGCGTGTAAGCAAGAGGGAGAGGGAGATCAGCCCGTGTGTGTGCACCCTCCTCCATGTTTGTCTGGGCATGAACTTGTAGTGCAAACATGTGCGTTTCAACA
>CM030189.1:2710657-2723157 GCA_017639675.1 Aplochiton taeniatus
CTGTCAGCTGCTTCCTGCTGCGGCCGCCTGACGGCTATGAATCAGGCGGTGGATCTCACCTGGCACACGTGACACACACACACAAGCACAAGCACCGCACGCACGCACGCACGCACGCACGCATACATGGTATGGTGGGGATGGTTCATTTACTGGAGCAACTTTGTATTGTCATCTTCTTCTCTTGCTTCTGTTTAACATAAGGTAAAAAAGATTCATGTACACACACACACACTCTCACTCACTCACTCACTCTCACACACACACACACACACACACACAGGGCTGTGTCCGGCCCCCCCTACCTGTTCCCCCTCTAGGGAGTTTCCAGTGCTGTGTCAGTCAGCCATTTTAGTGCGACACACCTTTTACCTTTCAGAAGACTTACACACACACCATTTCAGTTGGAGGCCATTAGAATCACCACGGACAATCACAAACAGCCAAATATCACTTTTCCTTTATCTTTTATTACATCTATTTGGGAATGTCAACTAAATATTTATTTTAACGTGTGTGTGTGTGTGTGTGTGTGTGTGTGTGTGTGTGTGTGTGTGTGTGTGTGTGTGTGTGTGTGTGTGTGTGTGTGTGTGTGTGTGTGTTTATACTTTTGTCCCATAGTTTGTAGTGACAGTGTAAAGTTCAACTGGAGATGAATTTCTTTGATATACACCAGAGAGAGAGAGAGAGAGAGAGAGAGAGAGAGAGAGAGAGAGAGAGAGAGAGAGAGAGAGAGAGAGAGAGAGAGAGAGAGAGAGAGAGAGAGAGAGAGAGAGAGAGAGAGAGAGAGAGAGAGAGAGAGAGAGAGAGAGAGAGAGAGAGAGAGAGAGAGAGAGAGAGAGAGAGAGAGAGAGAGAGAGAGAGAGAGAGAGAGAGAGAGAGAGAGAGAGAGAGAGAGAGAGAGAGAGAGAGAGAGAGAGAGTTACTCTACCTCTTTCTCTTAGACAGAAGACCAACCTGGAGACACAGAAAGAGTTCAGCAAGCATCTCTCTCTACCCCTCCCTCTACCTCGCTCGGTACCTTTAGGGAGTCTCACTTTCTCTCTCTGTCTCTCTCTCTCTCTCCCCCCAAGGCGTCGCTCTCCCTCAGGTCCTCAGATTTGGGCTGGCGCGTTGCTTCCCGCTTGTCTTTGAAGTCCGTGGCGACGGTCGGTAGGGAGGGAGGGGAGCCCGGCCTTTTGTCCCGCCCGTCCGCATCACTCAGTTCAAAGCACGTGGGGCGGGGTGGTCCTGACCCCCGTAGCCGCAAAGGCGGGGGCCCCGCCTGAGTCATGGGGCAGCCTCAGTGGAGGGTTTGGGGTCGGAGTGTGGGAGTGTGGGAGTGTGTAGGTGTGGGAGTGTGTGAGTGAGTGAGTGAGTGTGTGTGTGTGTGTGTGTGTTCACCCCCCTGCTTTGACTTGAACTGGGGGCGCTCGGAGTGTGAGGGGAAAGTGTTCCCCGCCAGTGAGGTGTAGCGGAGAAACACACACACACACACACACACACACACACACACACACACATTCCTCAAGGTGTTGCGTTTCAGGTGTGGGCTAGCGCGCCATGGAATGTGCCTCCCTCCTCCCTCCTTTTCTCCCTCCTTCCTCCTCACTCCCTCCCTCCCTCCCTCCCTTTGATGATTACACCCATACCCCTCCTTCCATCATCACATCTTCCCCCTTTCTTTGCCTCCCCTCTTCTCATCTCTTTTTCTTTTGCTTCTTCTCACATGTCCTTAATCTTTATCTCAGGCACACATTTCACTTTCTCTCCTTGCCATTTTTTTTATTTCATTACTTTACTATATCTCTCTATCTCTCTTCTTTTTTTTCTTCTTCCCTCCCTCCCACCATCCTTTCAACCCTGCATAAATGAAGCTGTTCCCCAATTAAGAGTTCCCAAGGTGGTTCCAGAGGGTATTTGCTCAGGTAAGATCTCTCGTTAGCATATCTGATGGATCTGCCTACGCGCGCTGATTAAATCCTTCCCCCCCTACCCCTGGGGACACTTTCAAGGGACGCACCGCACCACATAGACCCGAAGGCTCCAAAATGAGGGAAGAGCAACTACCTCGGTTAGGGAGACGGACAAAAGTGAATCAAAGAAAGAATGAGTACTCTGAATAATTCAGGATTTGTGCGTGGCCCAAACGAAATTGTATGGAATACAGTACTGGGTTTACTTTGATGCTCGGGTTTTAACTGCGTGTGTGTGCGTGTGCGTGTGCATTTGCGTGTGCGTGTGTGTGTGGGCGCGCGTGCGCGCGTGGGTGTGTGTGTATGGCCTCATTTACAGTCTACATTTGTAGCGGCCTCCCCTTTATTTTACATCAACCTTCTTCTCTTTGGTTGATCATAATTGTGTCTGGCCCGAGGCACCATGGGATACCAATCCTGAAGCCACTCAGTCCGTTGGTTAATCTCCACCCCTGGCCCCAGCCCCTGACACCCCGAGCCCCGTACACCCTCCCTCCCCAGCCCCTGACTCCCCCAGCCCCTTACAAACCACCCCCCTCCCCTCCACAACCCCAGGCCCACTCCCTGCAGCCCTTCTGGGGCTCGTAGCCGAGTTCCACCCCGGCTCTCCATGAATTCATTTCTTATTAGGAGGTGGATCACAGGATTAGTTTAGAGCACCCATGGGGCAACAGAGGAGGGGGGGGGGGGGGCGCGATTGGGGTATGGGGGTCTCTCCCCCCGAACATCCCCCACAGCCCTACCCTTACTTACTCTTTATCCTCCCTGATATTCATACCCCCCCTCCCCCGATCTACCATTACAAGTCACAGTATTTGACTCACTGTGCGTGAGTGCGTGAGTGTGTGTGTTTGTGAGAGAGTGTGAGTGTGAGTGTGAGTGTGTGTGTTCCTCACTAGGGAATTGACATTGTATAGATCCTCTTGAATGTGAGTGTTTCTACCAGCTGGGGGCCAGTTCTGCAAACACACACACACACACACACACACACACACACACTGCGGCACTCAGTGCTCCTAAAGGAGGGTTTTTACGCTGGGTACCTTCCAGTGCTCCGCTTGGAGGCCATCTTGGACTTGACTGGTGTCCGTTGCCAATGACGACGGCACTCTTTCCTCTCCTGACAGAAAGTGCCCCGTGGTCTCTCTCTCTCTCTCTCTCTCTCTCTCTCTCTCTCTCTCTCTCTCTCTCTCTCTCTCTCTCCTCTCTCTCTCTCTCTCTCTCTCTCTCTCTCTCTCTCCTCTCTCTCTCTCTCTCTCTCTCTCTCTCTCTCTCTCTCTCTCTCTCTCTCTCTCTCTCTCTCTCTCTCTCTCTCTCTCTGTCTTTTCCAGTCACTCTGTCTGCGTCATTCTCTTCTCTCTTGGTTGTCAACTTTTTTTCTTCCTTCTTTGTCTGGGCTTTAATATTGGCCCAGTGCCCAGTGTCATACCATTGATGCCTCTCTCCCTCCTCTCTCTTCCATCTCTCTCTCTCTCTCTCTCTCTCTCTCTCTCTCTCTCTCTGTTTCAAAGTCCAAACCCCCGTCTTGTTGCCTTGCTGAGGCGGGCAGCATGCGCCCCTGGAATGCAAGCATGCACATTCCTACTTTCACAGACACACACACACACACACACACACACACTAGACACCCACCCAGTGCCCTGGCAACTCTGCGGGTCATTGTGTTTGGCGCGTGGCCCGTTACCCCCTCCCTCCACACACACACACACACACACACACGCTTGTACCCTCCGCCTCTCCTCGTCTGTCTTGCCAGACAACTCCTGCTGAGTAAAGAGCGCCTGCCTAGTCTGCCTCTGTCTCTCTTCCTCCCCGACTCTCTCTCTCTCTCTCTCTCTCTCTCTCTCTCTCTCTCTCTCTCTCTCTCTCTCTCTCTCTCACTCTCCTGTGATTCCTCACCCTCTGAGTCTCTGTAGTAATTGTACGTGTTTCATTAAAGTTGAGATATGCTAGACGGCTTTAATCTAAGAGTGGAGTCCGGCACTTTTCTCCACCTCGTTACACACACACGCACGCACGCATGCACGCACGCATGCACCTACTAGTGCGCACGGCCACACCTCAAACCCGCACACGGTCCAGCGTGCCGGTGGCAGTCTGAACGTCTATGTCTGGCCTTTAAGGGGCCTCAGTCCGGAGTCGGCGCGTCGACTAAAACGGTGAACTATCCCTTTAATTAAAGCCAGCGGATTATTGCTAACTCATCGTTAAGCGTCCGACACACTGGGCCCATTGTTGTTATCTGGCAGAACTCTAACTCTGATTCGGCGATAGCGGACCAGTAGATAATCTGTCCTGATCAGACAGGGATTAACCCTATAGTCCTAGACTAAGGGCCTCACCATGTAGAGCTCCATCCATTGATTTTAGCCCTTGTCCTAGACTAAGGGCCTCACCATGTAGAGCTCCATCCATTGATTTTAGCCCTTGTCCTAGACTAAGGGCCTCACCATGTAGAGCTCGATTTTAGTCTGGGCTGGTTTTAATCTCTTTATGTTGTTAGCGGTCGTGTTATTGTTTCTTGGCGATTTAATAGTTTATATTGATTTTGACTTACTGTGTAATTAGCTTGAGAGTCATGCTATAAATCTTTTAACTTATTAATTAATTATTTTTGGTTTATATAGCTAATATATTAAAAGAAGTTAATCGCATGTGTTGTTGAATGTTTAAAAAACATCTCAGAGGGTAGCCTGGATGACTTAAGCATCTGCAAACGTTACATAGAAGTATTGTTTGCATGGCTAACATTAGCCAACATTGTAATAGTAATATTGCTAACTTGGCTATAAGGGTTCTTACTCTTTTATCACTCTCAAATCACTTTTTGTGTCTGTTAATGTTATTTCCGGAATGGTTTCTGTTTGTATGCAGCAAAGGCCTCACACAGATCTGTAATCAGTTGACTCAGAAAACTTTCTTCAAATGTTCTGTCTGCCTTTCAAGTGAACAAAACGAGTTTGCTACTTTTGCCTTTGACCCCACAAAACAAATGCCGCAACAAATTAGAGAGGGAATTTTACGTGAGTGCTTTTCCATTTTCCAGCTCTCAGGGGGCTTCTTGCAACCTGGAGTGTCACTCTGATTATTGTGTGTGTGTGTGTGTGTGTGTGTGTGTGTGTGTGTGTGTGTGTGTGTGTGTGTGTGTGTGCGCCACAATGACAAGTGGCATGCCCTGTGCCAAGTCATGCCTGTCCAGCTGCCACTTGCCCCACGCTTTGGCTCTGCATTCAATACAACACACACACACACACAATGTTGTTCTTGGCCTTTCTTGTATGTGTGTGTGTGTGTGTGTGTGTTCACCGTTTTAATTATGCCTATGACCTTGATGTTTAAAAAATAAAAGGGAGAACGAGCAAGAATGAGAGTGAGCTTTCAAAGTGAGAAAGTTAAAGAGGAACTTGTCAGTTTCCTTATTCGCTAGGGAGGAGGGTGCTTAGCTAATCTGAAGACGCCTGATTGGCTAGTGGTCCCCTGCAGTGACCCCTGATAGGAGGGGGTGGAGTGCAGCCTCATGAATATTCATTGCAGCACCCCCCTGTGTCCAAGGCGTCTCTCTAAATCTACATAGTTTGTCTTTAAGTGCCTTTCAAATGGCTGCTCCTGTCCTGCCAAACAAGAGAGGTCCTTTTATTAATCAGCCTCTCTTTGTGGCAGAGACACACAGACACACGGCCATCTTAAGACACGACTGGAGGAGACTTTCTCAAACCCCCCCCCCCCCCCCCCCCCCCATCAATGACAATTCTCTTCAAGTACAGGTTGGACGAGTTTGTATGGAAGGCCAGGAGAAAAGATGTGAGGAGAATTAGGTAGTGTGTGCGTGTGTGTGCGTGTGTGTGCGTGCGTGTGTGCGTGTGTGCGTGTGTGTGTGTGTGTGTGTGTGTGCTTCCATCCGTTTGGATGGCAATTCAATAAGCCGTCGTGCTCGGTGTGTGCTGATCGTTTGTGTGAGTTATCATGCTCTCCGTCACCACATTGCATTATGCTGACACACACACACACACACACACACACACACACACACACACACACACACACACACACACACACACACACACCCCTTAACCTCCGTAGTCGTGAGTGTGTCGTTCCCTTGCCAGGATTGTAGAGCTAACGTCATTGTTGCTATATTCTCCGCTTGTCCTTGTCAGCCTGTCAATCGAGAGCCATTGTCGCTGCTTTCTGTGGGTGGGTGGGTGGGTGGGTGGGTGGGTGGGTGAGTGTGTTGCTCTATGGTCCGTGGGACTGAGCATGCATGCGTGTGTATTATTCTTTGTGAATAGGCATGCACATTCTCTGTGGGCATGCAAACTCTTTGTGTGTGTGTGTGTGGGCAGTAGGCAGAATAGTGGGGAGGGTTAATGAATACAGGCTTATTCAGATCTTCTCTCTCCTATCGCACTCTTTCTCCTCTCTCTCGGTTTCTCTCTCTCTCCCTTTCTCTCTCTCTTTCTCTCTCTGTCCTTGTCTCTCTCTCTCTCTCCCTTTCTCTGTCTCTGCTTGTCTCTCTCTCCCTTTCTCTCGCTCCTTGTCTCTCTCTCTCTCTCTCTCTCTCTCTCTCTCTCTCTCTCTCTCTCTCTCTCTCTCTCTCTCTCTCTCTCTCTCTCTGTTTCGGTCTTGCTATCCTTACCGTGACACAGACCCGCCCCTGAATGAATGGATGGCTGGATTGATGGATGGATGGATGGATGGGTGGATGGCTGTTCCCCAGGGAAGGGATGTCTCTGTTCACTCATAGCATTCCCTAACCCTAACCCTAACCCATAGACACAACCGCCACACAATGCAGGCTCATCTGCGTGCAAAGAAAGGCAGAGAGAAAGGAGGGAGGGGATTGAGAGATGGATAGAGAGGGAGAGAGAAACAGAGATGGGGGCAGAGATACTTTCCCGTCGCCCTGCTAACCTCCTACTGAAGCGTTCCTCGGTGAATTATTAACGTTTTCATTTCCCCCCCGAAACGTTCTCCCTCCTCCACCGTCTGCGTCGCCGTTGGCGACAGAACACAGCCGCCTCTCCTCCTCCTGTGTGTCCAAATGTTTCACGGAAAACAAACGGACCCCCCCCCCGCTGCCACCTCCACCCTGCCATTATTGACTTCTCCCTTCCCTCCCCTTGGCATTGTGTGTCCCTCAGCGCTTGCTGTAGGCTGGTTGTGTGTGTGTCTGTGGGGGGGGGGGCATAGTGCCGCTGCTCTTTTCAGAGTTGTCACTGCACCGTGAGGATGAATGGCCCCGTCTAGAGATTGGGACCCGCGCTCTTTTGTCACACACACACACACACACACACACACACACACACACACACACACAAGCCCCAGCCCAACACCATTGTGCTGCCTCATTTACCCAGCCCCCCCCCACCCACCGCCTCTGTGCTGGCTGTGTGTGTGTGTGTGTGTGAACCAACATGGATGGGTTGCTGAGCATGTGTGTGTGTGTGTGTGTGTGTCTCTGAGTCTCTGAGAGTAAGTGACTCCATGGCTTCCCTGAACTAGCTGGTGTCTGTTGTATCTCTGTGCAGGTTATTGAGTTCAGTTTCTTTTCTGCATACCCTCCCCCCCCCCATTCTCTGTGCACATGGCCACCGTTTCACCATGGGGTGCATGGTTGTGGTTGTAATTCGCTAAACAAAGCTGTAGCTCTCACTGGGAGCAAATATATTCTCTCGGCCTTGCCACTGTGGCATTATCACTGCATCTTTAAATACGGTTTAGAATCTAACTTGCTCTGTTCTACTCTGCTCTATTCTACTCTGTTCTGGTCTGGTCTATTCTGTTCATTGATCTGTTCTGTTATATTCTACTCTGTTCTGCTCTATTCTACTCTGTTTCGTTCTGTTCTGTTCTACTCTGTTCTGTTCTGTTGTATTCTATTCTATCCCACAACTGTTTATTGAATAATATCACTTTATATTTTATTATATTGTCTTCTGACCATTCCTGTCCTCTTTGAGACGTCCTGGGTCCGTCCTTAAACATTTTCCTCCTTTTGTGTCGAAACCTTTCCCTCTCTTTTTCTTTTCCTCCCTTTCGGTGTGTTTCTGTTCTTACATTTCACCTCCCCCTTTCCTCTGCCTCTCTTCCCTACTTTCCTCTTCCTCCTCCTCTTCTTCATCGCTACTGCGGACTCTACCACCACAGAAAGCCAGGCCCCCAAAAGACCCATCCTCACATTAGCCCCTGCAGCTCCAGCTTAGCTAGCCTGCCTCCGAGCTGACGCCTGCCCACTGCCGTTCACTCTTTTGTGGGCAACAATGGCAGGCGAGGCCCCAGCCCGGGGCCTTGTCAAGGCCCCATGGCGGAACAAAGGCTCCCTGTGTAAGGCAACGTTAGGGGAGTCGAGGGGGTCACAGCGGGATTAAGGATGGCCACGGAGGGCCTGTGTGTCTGCTGGCGCTGGAGGGCTACGCTAACCACTGCTGCTGCTGTGGGCTGGGTAGAGATCGACTAGCATGGCTCTCTCTCTCCGTGTGTGTGTGTGTGTGTGTGTGTGTGTGAGTGTGTGTGTGTGTGTGTGTGTCTGTGTGTTTGGAAATGAGGGTGGGGGGATTTCAGTGAGCTTGGCGTGGCAGCTCATCAGACTAGAGGAAACAGAGAGAGGGAGGGAGAGACAATGGGGGGAGTTAGCAGGATTGGTTTATGTGTGTGTGTGTGTGTGTGTGGGGGGGGGGGGGGCAAAGGGGAGGAGTCAGTAATTAGAAGCTTTTGGCCCTGGCCCCGTCCATTGCTGCGCTTCAGCTGATCCATACACACCTTCAGGGTGTGTGTGTGTGTGTGTGTGTGTGTGTGTGTGTGTGTGTGTGTGTGTGTGTGTGTGAGCCCCAGCCTGGCAGCAGCGTCATAATGCATAGTTAGACAAAGCTGAGTTTGTGATGCATGCTTCCTTTGTGTGGGTTCCCCATTCCCCCTATGTTCCAGCCCCTCTCTCCATATGGCCGGCCTCCATGTACGTTTGATGAAGTCAACCAGAAGATCCCCCCCACACACACACACATTTACACAATCAACCCCCCCCCCCCCACACACACACACACACACACACCAGATTTTTGATTGCGTTTGGCGACTGAACGGACGGGCTATTGTGTTCGCGCTCTTGAACGTGAATGTAAAATGTTTCTGTTTTTGTGTGTGTGTGTGTGTGTGTGTGTGTGTGTGTGTGTGTGTGCGTGGACTGCCAGGGCTTCCTTTCTTTTTAAGTGATTGTTTGAGAGGCAAACATCGTTGTGCCGCTGAAGAAAATCCCCCCCCCCCCCCCCCCCCCCCCCAGCTTCAATGAAGAGTCAGCCATCGGTGCGGTGCGAAAGCGCCGCCTTTCCGAATAGTAGACCTGTTCCAGCCTGTCTGTGTGAACCGACACCGCCAACACCAGCCAGGCTGTCAGGAGACCTAAGCTGCTTCGCTTAGTCAAGTACTCTGGGTTTTCTTGTGTGTGTGTGTGTGTGTGTGTGTGTGCGCTCTCATATCCGGCTTTGTGTGTCGATACCGGATTATGGGCTACGGGTTTAGGCGGCACGGGGGTACTGGTTGTCATGGCGAAGCTTGTTCCTCTTTACAGCTCCTTTTCTTTGGTTTTGTTTGTTTGTTTCGACCGAGAATGGTTTGTATTTGTTGTCTAAACAAAGAGACAAATCCACCTCCCAAAAAAGACGAGATCAGATTTAGTTTACAGTTTTCTTTGTTAGTGCGTGTGTGTGTGCGTGTGTGTGTGCGTGTGTGTGTGCGTGTGTGTGTGCGTGTGTGCGTGTGCGTGCGCGTGTGCGTGCGCGTGTGCGTGCGCGTGCGCGTGTGCGCGGTGTGTGTTTGTGTATTATCAGTGTATGAGCAAACACAGACCATCAGAACCGTGTTTTCTTTCATATAGCCACTTAGCCATTTTCAGATTATTATTATTTTTTTTTTGATAAGTAATAAGCTTCTTAGGATGCGTTCTTATCTAGCCCGGCAGACAGTAAATAACAAACGCACTAAGAAGACATTGTTCCGACGGCTCTTCTGCCGCCGCCTCCTCCTCCTCCTCCTCCGTCAAGTCTCCAACACAGCCAGCAGATGGCTCCTCTTTAGAGGCCCTGCATATTCATTAGGATCTTTAGGTGGTAGAGGGCATCACGGAGGAGTCTGGAGGAGGAAGAGCCACAGTGCCTTGGAGACAGACAGAGGAGAGGGTCTGTCCTCATAGCTGGTACCGTGACAACCACTGGTTGGAGTTAGCTGGCATAGCTACAAAGACGGTAGCCAATAGGAGACTGGAGATGGATGGTGGGATGGCTACAGGATTGCTGGGTGGTCAAGCTACAGGCCACTGATGGTGGCTAGGTGGCATAACTACAGGAGGCGGGATATGGATGTGAGACTGGACTGGATGATACTAGGTTGTATAGCGCGCTACCAAGGCTGGGGGTAGTTAGGTGGCCTAGCTACAGGACACTGGGGGTAGTTAGGTGGTCTAGCTACAGGACACTGGGGGTAGTTAGGTGGTCTAGCTACAGGACACTGGAGGTAGTTTGGTGGTCTAGCTACAGGACACTGGAGGTAGTTAGGTGGTCTAGCTACAGGGCACTGGGGGTAGTTAGGTGGTCTAGCTACAGGGCACTGGGGGTAGTTAGGTGTCTAGCTACAAGACACTGGGGGTAGTTAGGTGGTCTAGCTACAGGTCACTGGGGGTAGATGTGGCTAGGTGGTGTAGCTACAGTGTCTGGATGATGCTAGGTGGTCTAGCTAGCTACAAAGTCTGGTTGTAGTTACATGGGATAGCTACAGACCACTGGGGTTGATGTGGCTAGGTGGTGTAGCTACATAGGCTGGTTGTAGTCCTGTGGTCTAGCTACAGGCCGCTGGTTGTGGCTAGGTGGTATAGCTACAGACCTCAGGCGTAGATGTGGCTAGGCGGTTTAGCTACAGGGCACTGGGGTAGATGTGGCTAGGTGGTTTAGCTACAGGCCACTGGGGTAGATGTGGCTAGGTGGTTTAACTACAGGCCACTGGGGTAGATGTGCCTAGGTGGTATAGCTACAGGCCACTGGCCTGCTAATGGGAGCTGATGGATGGCTAATTGGAAGGCTGGATCCGGAAGGATGACCTTTGGAGGCTGTCAGCTCCTCTCATCCACTGGGGAGCTAACAGCTCCGTAGCCTGCTAGCTAGCTGGGGCCAGACTCATGGAGAACAGGGCATTCCGAACTGGCACAAGGCTTCAACTGGATGCTGTTCGATTCATTGTTCAGCAGCTATTGTGGGAACAGCGAATCGTTATTTTCATTTATTTTTTTGTATTTTATTTACCCCATGGTGAAGTGGCTGGGACAAGCAACCAAGAAATGGCTTTTTCCATGCACGGTACACACACACACACACACACACACACACACACACACACACACACACAAACACACACTAGCCAAGGTCTCTTAAGTGCCGAGCCTTGAAGTGGTTGAAGTTAGCCCACTGTTAGGCTGGGGCTAGCTTTGCATGTGGCGTAGCTCGCTAAGCTAGCCCCGTCTGTGTTTTAAGGCCTCACGTGTCTCCTTGAGCCGTGGAGAGTCCATTCATCCTCCCCCCCCCCCGACCCCCCACCCCATAATAGTCCATTCAGCCGAGCAATCGCTGTGTCCACAATAGCTTCAATGAAATCGGACCGAGGATGTCTTCTGAAGAGTCTGGAAAATTGTCTCTCCTCTGCCTCCCTCTTTGAAAAACACAATGCCGGGAAACCTTGAACCAATCTGCCGCCATGAAAGGACATCCCTCCGTCTCTCTCCATTCCTTTCTTCTTTTCTCTTCTTCCCTCTCTCTTTTTTTTTGTTCTTCTGGGCGCCGTCCCTCAAGCGGGACATCTGCGTGTGCTTAGAGCAGCCACAGAACCCCATGTGGGGCTGTAACCTCTTCTCTTTTCTCCTCTTCCTCTCACACCTTCATAGTTCTGTGTTTTATCACTCTTTTTCTGCCCCTTCTCTCCCTCTCCTCCTCTCTCTGTTTCTCTCTCGCTCTCTTTCCCGTTCTCTCCCTTGCTCCTAGTCGTTTTGCCTTGAACTTAACTTATAAAATGAAAATATTTCACTTTCCTACCTCCTGGTGTATACCACCCTGCCTCCCTTCTCCCCCTCTCCCTCCCCCTCTCTCTCTCCCTCTCTCCCTCCCCCTCTCCCTCCCCCTCTCTCTCTTCCTCCCTTCCCTCCGTCTCTACCATGACTCTTTCCCTGTCAGTGTCTGCGGGAGTGAAGACATGACTGAGGGTTAGGGCTAGGGTTAGGGTTGACTGAGGTTAGGGCTAGGGTTAGGGTTGACTGAGGTTAGGGCTAGGGTTAGGGTTGACTGAGGTTAGGGCTAGGGTTAGGGTTGACTGAGGTTAGGGCTAGGGTTAGGGTTGACTGAGGTTAGGGCTAGGGTTAGGTTGGGGTTAGGGTTACCAGAAGAGATCTCTGATGAGCGATAGGGTTAGGTAAGAGTTGACTGAGGGTTAGGATTGGGTTAGGATTGAGGTTAGGGTTGGGTTAAGGTTAGGGTTGGGTTACGGTTGAGGTTAGGGTTGAGGTTTGGGTTA